>ML262892.1:0-49949 GCA_005239495.1 Nicotiana undulata
ACCCCACGAGTTAGAATATATGATTTGTGTTAAGATTCGACCCTAAATGGAGGTTGAATTACTTAAAATTCAAAAAATCCAACTTTACCTAGAACCCTTAATTCTTACTTTAATATCCATGTTTTTAGGCCTAGAATCTAGTGATTAGTTGAAGAAATTAAGAGGAAACGAGGTCAAGAGGACTTACCTATGGAGTTATGGCAGTTGGAGAGCTTGCTTTTCGCTTATGGGTGGGTTTGAGGAAGAAGGGGGAAGTGAAAAATGGGAGTGACCCGTAATGGGTCTGTTTTTGGGGTTAAAATATAACTGGGCGTTTTTAATGCTATGCGATCGCGAAACATGAGGTGTGATCGCATATAGGTAAGTTCCTTAAGCTCTACGATCGCAGAGGCCCTTGTGCGATCGCACAGGGCAATTCTACCCAGCCCCAGGCTATGCTAACCTCTGTGCGTTCGCAGCACCCCACCTGCGTTCGCACAGTATTAACCTTGGACCCTCCGCGATCGCGCCCTTTGAGGTGCATTCGCACTGAACAACTAACCCCCCAGCCCCCTTCCTACCTATTACACTATGCGATCGCGGAGAAGCAAGTGCGATCGCATAGTGCATCAGACCCCATCACATGCCAATGCTATGCGATCGCAGGGAGGAATCTGCGATCGCACTGAAAAAGGTATCAGACACCAGAAAACTGGAGGAACACCAGATTTTTTCCTACTTTTTGCACTCCGATGCCTACCCGAAACTCACCCGAGCCCTCGGGGCTCAAAATCAATTACACACACAACCTCATAAACATCCTACGGACTTGTGCANAAACTATTCCCGGTCTCAAAATTTCATTCGGACCTCGGGAACATAAACTCACCTCTCAAGCCAAATTTCAAATTCTTTAGAAACCCCACAAGTTCATTAACTCCATTTTTCCTCATTTGGATCCGAAACCAACCAAATCAAGCCCGTTTTACACCAAATTTCACATATAGGACAAATAACATATAACGAACCTGTTCCGGGCTCCGGAACCGCAATACGGGCTCGGTAACACGGTTTTCACATAATTATTCATTTTCAAAAGCCTTTATTATTTTCAGAAAACAATTTTATTAAAAAATTCATTTCTCGGGCTTGGGACCTCGGAATTCGATTCCGGGCATATGCCCAGGTCCCATATTTTCCTACGGACCCTCCGGGACCGTCCCATCACGGGTCCGGATCCGTTTGCCAAAAATGTTGACCAAAGTCAACTTTATTCAATTATTCAATTCAAAAATCCCATTTTTATCAAATTTTCACATGGAAGTCTCCCGGCTACCTGCCCCGGCTGTGCACGTATATCAATGTGAGATTAACGAAGGCTTTCGAGGCCTCGGAACACAGATTTAGCTGGAATTACTTAGGATGACCTTTTGGGTCATCACACATCTTTAGTACCAGGAGTCTCCTTCATGTTGCATTTTGTATTTGTGTCTGTTTCATTCCATACAGGAGTTGTAGTGGCTTGTGTTTTCTACAAGATTGCTCGTGCACTTGTGACACGAATTTTGGAAATTTCTAGCAGATGAAATGGTTTTGCTTAATGTTGTCACCATTTCCTTTTTATGGTCATTAATATTGAATATTTACATAATTTTCTATGCGTTGATTCAATTATTGAATAAAAGCCATGATTATAAAAGTAATAAAATGAACAATTAGATGGATAATCTACCATTGGCTTGCCTAACAGAGACGTTGGGCACCATCAAGGCCTATAGTGGGAATTAGGTCGTGATAGCTTGATATTAGTGCACTAGGTTCAGATAGGTCTCATGAGTCATGAGCATGCCTAGTAGAATCTTGCGGATCGATTCTAAGACGTCTGTACTTGTCTTCGAGAGGCTATAGGGTGTTAGGAAACTTCTCTTTCATCATCTCCTATCATTCAGTTGATGTTGTGCTGAATATATCTCTCTTCGTCTATCAGAGATGGTGAGAACATGCGCTACGACTGTACCTGGCTGCGCATAGGACTTCCCCGGTTGTTAGCGGCCGAGGGAGGGCCACAACTTCGGCTAGAGGATTAGGTTTCTCTTGTTATACCACCGTGGATCCAATAGAGGACCCTTTTATTAGGGAGCACAATTAGGCATCTGCAGCTGAGCTGCCACCGACAGAATTTATGCTTGCACCGGGATTTCAGGAGGTCATTGGTTGTATGCTACGGTTCATGGATTTTATGACTCCAGCCATGCTATTTGTGGCAGATCAAGCCACATCTCAGGAGGGAGGGTGAGAACAAACCCCTACCACTTAGGCTCCAGGGCACACTGCTGCCTTTTATCAGACCCTAAGTGCATTACCTGTAGATGGAGCCCAACCAATTATAGCAGTTATACCATAGCCCATACCAACCGCGACCGTTGAGCTGCAAAAGTGACTGGATAGATGGAGTAGGCTTCATTTTGCTGTCTTTGGCGGTGAGCGGCATAAGGACCCACAGGACTTCATTGGTCATTGCGGGGACATGATGCATAATATAGGAGTATTGGAGCCCAATAGACTAAATTTCACCACATTTGAGTTAGAGGGCAAGAACTGTAGATGGTGGAAGTATTATCTATGTAGTAAGCAAGCAGGTCCACCTCCATTGACTTGCGACCAGTTCACACATCTCTTGTTGGAGAGATATATTCCACCCTCTCAGAAAGAAGAGATGTGGGGTCCGCTCGAACGGCTGCAGCAGGGTTAGATGTTTGTGACCAATTTTGAGGCGAGATTCTCTAAGTTGTCTCGCCTTACACTTATGTACTCCCCATAGATGCATGGGGAGTGTAGAGGTGAACATTTTGGTCTTGCATTATGGTATCCAGGTTACTAAGGCCCGAGAGGTTGAGACAGGGACTTCCTACGAGCATGTTTTTGAGATAAATCAGAGGATAGAGGGTATCCGCCACCAGGGTCGAGAGCATACTCAGAGGGATAAGAGGCTTCAATATTTCTGGTGGATTCAGTGATGCCATGTCTAGGGGAAAAGGCTAGTTCATGAGGGGCCAGTCTAGCAGGCTCGTGTATTCAGCATCACTATTTGATCAAGGTGCTCCAATGCGGCTCTACTTCAGCGCCATTCCAGAGAGAACTTATCGTCCACCGGTTATTTAGGGTTCTTACATTGGATATTCATGTCACCATGTCAGACCCAGGGTCAGCAATCTTCTGCACCAAGAGGTTTCTACGAGTGCAGGGAGCTTGGTCATGTTTGGAGGTATTTCCCCAGGCTTCGGGCTAAGGCAGTACACTACGGCTATCAGCCCATGATTGGCCTACCTGTTTGGCCTGCCAGATGCGAAGGGCAGGTGGTATGGTTCGCCTTAGAGGTGGAGGCCATCTAAGTGGCGCTTTGGCTAGGTTCTATGGCTTTCCATCCAGACCAAATGCAGTAGTCCCAGACGTCGTGATCACAAGTATTATTTTTTCCTATAGTATGGATGCTTCAGCACTATTAAATTAGGGTCTGCATATTCATATGCGTCTTCTCTATTTTCTCCTTAGTTGGATGTATCTCGTGAGTCCTTGGTGTTCCTTTATGTGTGTCCACGCCAGTGGGTGATTTTGTTGTTTTTGATCGGGTTTAACGGTCCTTTGTTGTGACTTTTTGTGGTTATGATACAAGAATAGATCTTTTTGTTGCTTGATATGACCAAATTTGAGGTCATCCTAGCATGTACTGATCATCTTTGTAACATGTCGCTCTTGATTTCCATGCCGAGACTATTACCTTGGCAATGCCAGATTTGCTGAGATTAGTGTGTAGGTGCCCATCTATCAGTACATATAGTCAGGTTATCTCTTTCTTAAAGGCTCGACATAAGGTCGAGAAGGGTTGTTTTGTCTATCTGGCGTATGATCGGGATACTATTATGGAGACTCCCACGATTGAATCTTTCTCGTGGTGCTCAAGTTCTTCGATTTATTTCCTTCTGAATTACCAGGCATGACACCAGCTCTTGATATTGATTTCAACATTGATTTGGCACCAGACACTCATCCTATCTCTATTTCACCATATCGCATGTCTCCAAAAGAGTTGAAGGAACAACTAGAGGAATTGCTCGAGAAGGGTTAGGTCGAGTGTGTCACCGTGGGGTGCACCGGTTTTTATGAAGACAAATTATGAGAGTATGCAAAGCTCGAGCTACCACTTGAGATGTTATTAGTGCACCCGGTATTCCATGCGTCTATGTTGTAGAAGGTAGTTGGAGTTTCGTGAGCTATTGTGGCAGTTAAGACTATTGGCGTTAATGAAGAACTGACATATGAAGAAATTCCAGTTGTTGTTCTTGATAGGCAAGTCCAAAAGTTGAGGAATAAAGAAATTTCCTCTGTATAGGTGTTATGGAGAAACCAGCAGGTTGCAGAGGCTACTTGGGAGGGTGAGGAAGAGATGAAGAAGAAGTATCCTTTCTTGTTTGAATGGCTATGTAACCTTTAAGAGTTTAAGGAAGCTCAATTGAGGTATGTTGGCTAAACCCCTTTCACAGAATTTAATTCCACGGTGTTCATGTAAGTTATGTAAGACCCGAGTTGATCATTATGTAATTGGTTATTCTGAGTAATGTTTGTTGAAGTATATGTGTTCCAAATGATTTTATCATTCTATGTTATCATTATAGGATTATATTAAAATTGTGGGCTGTGTGTTATAAATGTTACGACGTCATGTCAAGTTTGAATGAAGGTTATTATTCCAAATTACGTGAAAAATATCTATATGTCTAAGACTCTTAATTGCTCATATGTGCACCTAAAGTCCTGAATTGAAAAGTCTTGTTGTTCATAATGATGATGAAGTGTGAAAGAAAAAAAAGGGAGCATGAAATATGAAAAAAGACTAAGTGCCAAGAATGATATTATAATTACGGCCACTAGTGCCAATGAATTTAAGAGATATGAAAGAAGTATGAAGTGATATGATTGATAGAAAAGGGTAATGTCTCGGGCGAGACAACCTAGCCGATCGGGTCGTGACCGGACACCGTGCCGCACATATGGTGGTGATTGTGCTAGAAATTGTAATTGAAATTGTGATTGTGGTTGATGTCTCAAATGAGGCAGCCTAGACGATCGGGCCGTGATCAAACTCCGTGATCGAACTTCGTGGTGAGATCCACTCCGTTCTGGGTTATACATCTTTTGTTTATTATATTATCACGTTTTGAGGTATAGCTGGAGCCTTGTTGTCGGCACAACTATCATACTCTTTGTAATTATTAGAGACTCCGTAGACATAGTGCGGGTTGTATGTGGGTGCTGGGAATGTCAAATGAGTTATGTTGTGTTTCAACCAATTATTCCACTTTACCCTATGAAAATGTGTGTATTTTGAGACATTAAAAATGAAGTAACTAATGGAAATGATTTGGTATTGCATACACGATCTCCTTATTGTATAATTAATATGAATATGTCTTCTCTTTGTCAAGAGTGAGTTTGGGTAGAAAGTAATAACATGCTTTCTCAGTCGGTTTCACTCGGTTGAGCATCTGCCGCGCTCTCTGAGTTTGGGCCGTGACATTAGAACATCATTCTATCCGCAAACCGACGGGCAGTCGGAGGAGACAATTCAGATTCTGGAGGATATGCTTAGAGCATCTGTGATAGACTTTGGAGGATAGTGGCATCGATTCTTACCTTTATTCGAGTTTGCTTATATCAACAATTATCAGTCCAGCATCGAGAGGGCTCCACTTGAGGCTTCGTATGGTCCGTGATGTTGTTCCCCCATCATTTGGTCTGAGCCCGTCGAGGCTAGGTTATGTGGTTCTGATTTGGTAAAGGATGCCTTGGATAAGGTATAATATATATAGGAGCGACTTCACACATCTTAGAAGGTTCTCTTGAAATTCTGACCTATGAAGTGTATCATGAGGTTTAGAAAGAAGGGCAACAAAATTCCAAGATTCATCGGTACATTTGAGGTGTTGGAGCGGGTTAGAGAGGTTCCTTAGAGACTTGCTTTGCTTCCCAGTCTATCGGGAGCTCATCCAGCTTTCCATGTGTCGATGCTCTGGAGGTACAATGCCAATAGGTCACATATGTTAGATTACACTACCGTTCAGCTAGATGAGAGCTTGGGTTATGAGGAAGAGCCAGCTGCTACTATTGCCAAATAGCTCCGCAAATAAGGTCTAAGAAGAATTTAGTGGTAAAGGTCTTTTGGAAGGGTAAACCAATCGAGGAGGAAACTTAGGAACTCCATGTATGAATCTAGACCCATTCGAGGACGAACATTTATTTAAGAGGTGGATAATGTAACGACCTGATGGTCTCTCTGCTTTTTAGATCCTCGTTCCCTTATCTAATACTTCTCGTATGTAATTTTACCGTTTTATGTCTTAAGGGGATGGTTGGTTTGGTTTTGGAAGGGTTCAGGTTTAATTTGGAACACTTAGTTCCTTAATTGTGGCCTAAGGTGGCCAAGTTTGATTTAAGCCAACATTTTGACTAAAGAACCTCAGAACCAAGATTTGACGGTTGTAATAGGTTCGTATGATGATTTCGGACTTGGGCGTGTGTTCGGATTGAGATTCAGATGCCCTGTGAGCATTTCAGTGCTTAGAGTCGAAAGTTGGCACCTTGAAGGTTTTAGAGTTTCCCAAATTTGGTTTTACGTAGACTTTGGTGTTATCGATGTTAGTTTGGGATTCAGAGCCTAGTAATAGGTTCCTATTGTGAATTGTGCGTAACACTTGGTGTCATTCTGAGTATGATTGGTCGCGTTCAGAGATAGTTGAAGAAGCTTGAAGTTCATAAGTTGATTAATTTGGTTTTAGGGTGAGATTGTTGGTTTCAATGTAGTTTTATGTGTTCTGAGACTTCGAGCAGGTTCGGATTGTGTTTATGAACTTGTTGGTGCATTAGGACGTGGTCCTAACTAGCCCGGGTGTGTTTTGGACCACCTAGAGTTACGTCCGAAATTGCAGAAATTCCCTACTAGTTTTCTTCTTTGCGAACGTGGAGGAAGCTTCACGTTTGCGGTAAAAGAATTTGGCTAGAGAATTTTTGTGCTAAGTGTTAGCGTTGGTACGCTCATGTTCACGAATGGCGGACCGTGTTCGCGAAGGGTTGGTTACCTTTGCGTTCGCGAGGTCCAGGTCGCATTACAATGAGGCTTTATGGGCGATTGATTGCTTTTTCTTGGCGATTGTGAGTGGACTTCCGCGATCGCGAAGAAAGATCACTAGGAAGAAACATTTTTAAAACACGGGACTTAGGCTCGTTTTTTTAATTTCTCACATCTCTTGGCTGATTTTAGAGCTCCTTGGAGAGGGATTTTCACCTAGCATCTTAAGGTAAGTAGATGCTACAGAATATGTGCTTAATACATAGTTTATGGGCATGTTTTAACATAGATATTGTTGAAATTATGGGACTTTGTTATAAAACCTAGGGTTTTCGTAAAAAATAGGTTTTAGCCACAAAATTGATATTAGAATTGGGTATAAATTATACATTTGAGTTCATAAGGTCATGGGTAACATTTACTTATGAAAATTTGCAGAATCTAGGCACGTGGGCCTGAGGGGTGACTTTTAGGAACTTTCTTATTTGGGTTGGGTAACTACTCTAATAGATGAATTATGAACTTTTGAGCACATATTGATTTGTTTGTACGGCGTTTTACTAGTTTCGGATCGCTCGGTGTTCTTTTGATGCTTATAGTGTGGTTTGAGGAACGAGAAGTGAACTTGGAAGCGAGGTAAGTCTTTTGCCTAATCTTCCTAGACGGAATTATCCTCGTAGGTGCTTTAATTGTTATTTGCTACTTGTGGTGGGTGCTACGTAAGCACGAGGTGACAAGAGTCCGTACATAGATAAATTCATGTTTATGTCCGGGTAGACTTAGGACCTTGCCATGCTATAATTGTACTACTTGAACTCAACTTGTTAGTTTAATTTCGTAAATTTATAAATGAGAACAGATAGAGATTATGTTGAGCCGCACTCTAATACATGTGGATCGGTCCATACGCTTTGCCAGGTTCTATGAAAAAGCATTATGGATCGGGCTGAACGACCTCGACAGTATATTTGAGATGCATCTATGGTTCGTGCCGGACGACCCTCGGTAGTGTACACGGTTATTTTGGATTGGGCGTACGATCTCGACATACCTCGTGTGTATTATAGCTAGGAGTCAAAATATACGTGGTATTTCTTTCTTGACTTCAAATTTTATATTTACTTGATGGTTCTTATTTGTTCAATTAACACATGATATTTGGGGATGTTAAACTATCATTATGTTATACAATCATATTATTTACCGTTTCTTAACCCATTGTTACTACTGTTCTTCATGCATATTTATAACTCTTGTACTTTATTTATTGACCGCTTGTAAGTGTCGATGTCGACCGCTCATCGCTACTACTTCGAGGTTAAACTAGATACTTACTGGGTACACATTGATTAATGTACTCATGCTACACTTCTGCACTAATTGTGCAGGTATTGAGGCAGGTACATATGGTGTCCGATCAGGCGTGCATCCACATTATCCGGAGACTTATCGATGAGACAAGACTCCAAAAGTCTCCTTACTATCGCATTTTATATTTCTGTCTATTTCATTTCGGACAGTAGTTGTAGTTGGTTGTATATTCTACTAGATTACGTGTGCACTTGGGACACCGAGTTTTGAGAATTTCTAGTAGATGATATGGTTTTGCTTAATGTTGTCACTATTTCCTATTTATGTTTATTAATATTTTTATTTCCATAATATTCTATGCATTAATTTCCTTATTGAATAAAAGCCACTATTTTAAAAGAAATAAAATGAACAACTAACTAGATAGTTTATCGTTGTCCTGCCTAACAACAACGTTGGGCGCCATTACGACCTATAGTAGGAATTGGGTCTTGATAAATGGGTATACATACGGACAATTTGAGCGTACTATTCAGATTTTAGAGGACATGTTGCAGGCATGCACTATGGATTTTGGGGGTCAGTGGGACTAGTTTCTACCTCAAGCGGAGTTCGCTGACAATAACAATTATCGGTCGAGCATCCAGATGGCTGTGTACGAGATCTTATATAGGATGCAATGTCGTTCGACTGTTGGTTTGTTTGAGCCTAGTGAGGCTAGTTTTTTTGGCACGTACCTGTTTCATGATTCTTTGAAAGGGTGAACTTATTCAGGAGTGGCTTCATATAGCTCAGTATAGGCAAAATACCTATGCGGACCGGAAGCTTTGAGATGTGGCTAACATGGAAGGTGAGAAGGTTCTTCTCGGAGTGTTGCCTATGAAGGGCGTGATGTGATTTGGGAAGAAGGGTAAGTTGATCCTGAGATTTATTGGCATGTTTAAGATCTTGGAGAGAGTTGGAGAGGTTGCTTATAGGCTTGCATTGCCTCCTAGCCTAACATGGGCAGATCCGATATTTCACGTCTCTATCCTTCGGGTGTACCATGAACATTAGTCACATGTTTTAGACTTCAACACAGTGCACCTTGATGAGAATTTGACATATGAGGAAGAACCGGTGGCTATTCTAGACTGCCAGGGTCGAAAGTTGAGATCTAAGAGTTTTCCTTCTATTAAAGTGCATTGGAGAGGTCAACCAATTGAGGAGGCTACATGGGAGTCTGAGTCTGATATGAGGAGTAGATACCCACACCTTTTGACCGGTCCAAGTACATTTTTATGTCTGTTCCAGGATGAACGTTTCTTTTAGAGATGGAGAATGTAACAACCCGACAGATCATTTAGAGTACTAGCTTATTTTTCTGTGTTCGGAGACTTCTGATAGCTTAATTTATTGATTTATGGAAGGCCCCGTAAATTTTCGCCAAGGAATTTGAGGTTTTGTGGTGCTGAGGTAGGCTCCGTGGTAAGAACTTTTCGGGTGGAAGAATGCACTGAGGAGTTGATGGAAATTTGGGCAGAATGAGGAAATCATTCGGTCAGTTTAGCGACCGCAGAACCATTTCGCGGGCCGCATAATCATCGCGTAGTTGAGCTGAGAATTTATTGAATTTTGAAGGTTGTTTTGTGGTCCATTATGCGATTGCATAGTTATTTTGCCGTCCGCACATCCGTCACAAATTTGGCATGAGGAAATTTGGAGTGTGATTCTACGGTCCACTCCGCGGCCGCATAAGTAATATGCGAACTGCAGACCGGTCCAGCCCATTTCAGTTTTTGGCATCACTTTCACGGTCCATTTAGCGGGCCAAACATCTGTTCTTCGGTCCATTCTGCCACCGCAGGCTTGAGTTTGGAGGGTCTATATTCCTATTTTAAGAACCCGACCCCATTTTGATAAATAGCCTTAGGGGCTCATTTTGAAGCGAATGTTTATTGGTTTAAGAGAAAGGTCAGAGTATTTTTTGTCACGACCCGAATAACCCTCCGAACGGTCTCGTGACGAAACCTAGTCTCTACGACTAGGTAAGCCTAAAAACTTGCGGAAAAATAAAAGAAATATAATAATTTAAATAGAAAAGAAGAAGAAAACATATAACTCAGCCGCTCGACATATACAATTTCACTTCCCAAAACCCAGAACGTCACTACAGTCACAAGCTCTGTACTAAATGTAGCTCTATAAAATGAAATAGTGGAAAATACATAAGTCAACTAATCCTATACTAGAGTAGAAGGGGACTGGCAGCTGCTAGTGATACTCCTAACCACGATACTAGGTGCTGGTACCTGGATCTGCACATGGAAAACATGCGCAGGAAAGGGCATGAGTACTCCACATTTGGTACCCATTAAGTGCCAAGCCTAACCCCAGTCAAGTAGTGACGAGGTCAGGTTAAGTCTTTACTGGATTTTTATAGTAAAATAGTTTAAAAGTCTAAGCACAGAGATATAATAAGCTAAGGCAAAACAGTAGAAATGGTAAGCTGAAAGAAATAGTAAAAGGGAGCCCTCGGCTCAGCACAACATATATCAAAATAGCAAATATGCAATGCAGTACAGGGGGAAAGCTCCCGGAATCTAGTCTCTAGTCGCAATTCAAATATGCTATGCAGTACAGGGGAAAAGCTCCCGGAATCTTGTCCGTAGTCCCAATTTAAATATGCTATGCAGTACAGGGGGAAAGCTTCCGGAACGTAGTTTGTAGTCCCAATTTAAATATGCGATGCAACAAATACAGGATACAATTTGTTTGAAAAGTTCAGGAAGAAATCACAGGCAAATACGGACAAAACTACCTAAACATGGTACAAATAGTAACAAATAGGAGTAACTCAAGCAAGATAGGTAAACATGCTCATTCCTAAGCTACACTACACACTTAGTACAAGAAACAATGAAACAGGGATGAATGATTTACTCATGAAAGGAAAAAGTGGAGTTTTAGCAACAATAGCCCGTGTACGCACTCGTCACCTCACGTACACGGCGCCCATATAACAAAAACAGTATCAAAACAACCTAAGGGGAAGTCCCAAACACAGAGTTAGGCAAGCCACTTACCTCGACTGCGCTAATCAACTCAATACCACGCTCTTGCCACGAGTATTCGGATCTAAATGGCCCAAATCTAATCTATTCGATTTCATAATGTAAATATCACTTTAAGGAATCAAAATAGCTAATAAGTTCGAAGCTAATACGCGAAATTAAGAAATTTGCCCAAAAGTCCACCGGGCACACGTCTAAGAATCGGGTAAAAATTATATATTCCGGACACTCATTCACTCATGAGTCTAACCATATAAGAATTTCTCAAATCGGATTTCAAAATCCCAATCAAAACTCAAGAATTTGGTCTAGGAAGTTTATCCAATGTTTCCCAAATTTTCCACCAAAATTTCGAATTTAAAGGCTAGATTTAAGATTGTAATCATGGGAACTAGTCTTAATCGGATGGAAATCACTTACCCAAGTTGCCCAGGTGCAAAACTCTCCAAAAATCGCACTTCCCGAGCTCTCAAATTAAAAAAATGTGAAAAATGGCTTAACCCTCGAATTGGGGTTATAATATTCTGCCAAAAATAAAATGTGAAATGCAATCGCAACAAAAGATATGTGATCTCATAAAGCACCTTGCGTTCGCGATTCACTTCTGGAAGCGACTTTACGCGTTCGCACTCCAGGCCCACGCGAACGCACAAAATTAGCTCCCCCTGCCTAGCCCAGTAAGTTTATGCGGTCCCAACCCTTGCCATGTGATCGCACTGAACCATCTAGTTGGGTCCAAAACCTACTGTCCGCATTTGCGGGTCCAAGGACGCGATCGCAATGAACTATAACTGCTGCGATGAAAAACCAGAAAACTAGTAATGGGATTAAGGCTAAAGTTGCCCGTTTGAGCACCCGAAACACACCCGAGGCCCCCGGGTCCTCAACCAAACCTACCAACCAACCCTAATACTTCATTCAAGCTTAGTCGAGCCTTCAAAACACATCTCATAACATCCAAATCATCAATTATGCATGGATTCAAGCCTAAGAACTTATGAGATTTCCAAAATCCACATCTGATGCCGAAACACGTCAAAACTCATCTGAATAACCTCAAATTTTACACACAGATCATAAATGACACTAAGGACCTACTATCACTTCCGGAATCCCATTCTACGACAGACCTCAAAAACACATTTCGAACATTTTCCTAACCCCGAAATAACCCAATGGAGCTCATGGAGTCGACAAAATTCCATTTCGGATCCGTATTCACATAGTTCTAACTACGACCCGAATTCTAAAGCTAAATTTCACATTTAAGGACTATGTGTCCTAAATCCATCCAAATTTCACCACTCCGCGTTCTGCCAAGTTCCAAAAGCATAAATAGACATGGGAGAAGCAGTTATTAGGGTATCGGGACGCTAACTCTCAAAACGACCAACCGGGTCGTTACAATTTTAGAAGGAGAAGGATGAAATTATTATCACCCATTCTTGCACCAATCTGCAAGAATCAAGGAAGCCAATCACTAAACCATCATCTATCCGGGTAAGTCCTAGTCCTAAGATTTCATGCAAGACGTTATGAGTTCAAGTATATTGTGGGGTGGAAATAGGCAATGCATGTGACAATAGGTTATAGTATGTGGGATTAATGAACTATTTTAGGTAGTTTCTAGTTGAAATTGTTTTAAGGAGGAAGGGATTACCACTATAGAGCCTTGTAGTCTATTTTGCATAATAGGTGTTTGAAAAATATCCTAAGAGTGTTACAACATAAGAATCCCTCTAATTGTTGTCCCATTTTTGCTATCTTCCTATATATTGATATTGCTAGACGTGTTGGTATGTTGTAGTAACTTAAGGAAAGCTCAAGCAAGGTATGTTGGTTAAACTTCTCTCTTGGAATCGAATTCCACGATGTTTCCTTATGTTTCAAGTATGGTTGGCTTAAGTTCCTAATTCCCATGTTCCGAGTTATCCAGTATAAATGTTACTATTCCAGATAAACTTTTGTTGAAAGATATGTACTAGAAATGTGTACCGGATGCTCCTATTATATTATGTTCTCCTCCATAATGTATTCCAACGTGACAAATGTGTCGTAATATTATGATTTCAATTATGTTTTTATTGCAAGTTATTATGCTAGATCATGAAAGGAAAATCAATGTGTTAAGACTCTTATTGTTCATATACATATCAAATCTCGATTCCCAAATGAACTTATTGTTGATAAATTATGACTATGTTTGGAAGCAAAAGTAGTCAGAGTGAGATAAAATGTGGACATCGTTGTTATAACAGTGCACTTGATTTGTATTCATGTTTTGACCATAAATCACCATGCTCTCCTTCTTAAATATATCCGATGTGATTTGAGTTCTTACATACTAATACTTTGAATTTTTTGTTCCCATTTTTGGGGAAAATAATTCAAGAACAAGTGGTGAATCACCCGTTTATGATTTTAACTTGTGTTTCCATTGCTATTCATTTTGCTCGATTCATTGGAAAGAAATCTATTGTGGATAAATCCTTCATTACTAATGAGGTGAAAGTGATGATTTCCGGAATATTATATGTGTGTATGTTGATAATGGTGATTCTTCAAAGTAAAGAAATAAAAGTGTGGAAAATGGTTACAGCCATCGTGCTTTGAGTGATGAATAATACAACTGTTGTTGAAAGTACTTATAAAATTATATATGGTGTGAAAGGTTATAAGATGAATGTATTTATACGTTTGTGATCTTGTGTGCAAATTTTTTTTCGGGAGTATCATTAGCAAACCGAGGAAGGGTGTGTCGTAAGGCCCCCGAAACTACACGTGTCGTAAGGAGTATATTGAGAATATTCCCCTTATTTGGGATGAGATTAATGCATTTATGTGATTGTGATTATTTTCCCCTTTATTGGGATAAGATTAAAGATAGTTGTGAATTGGAAATGATGAAATCGACCCACACGACATATGTGGGAAGGCGGCCTAGACGATTGGGTGGAGATCGGACGCCATGTTGCGGACATGGTGGTTCCCGCTCTTGGTAATACCTTTCTTTTTGTATCACATTTAAATCCACATTGTTCATGTAGAGATGTCCTAGTCATTGGGGCAGAGGTCGGACTCCGTGCTAAAAACACAGTGGTATGTCGGTGGTAATGATCTCCCAACAGAAAAAAATATATTATTTTCACATTTGAAAATTGTTGTGTTTTCAACTTGGCCGTTGGATATCATTGATGGTTGCTTGCTACTTCCATGGTTTTTACATGTCTTACATTGGCATTCTATTTCGGAAGAGGATATTTAGTTTTACATACTAGTACTATTCAATACATACTAACATCCCTTTTGTCGGGTTCGCTGCGTCTTCAATGGATGCAGGTGGTGCGTCATATGGCAACTTTTATTCTCATTAGTAATTTTTCCCTATTGAGTAGGTTTTGCTGAGCCCTCTTCTGTTAAGGGTCTTATGATACTTGATGTCGTACTTTATATTTTGAGGTATTGTCAGAGTCTTGTCGCCAGCACTTCCATACTACTCTTCTATTGTACTAGAGGCTCCGTATACAAGTTGTGAGTGGTGTTGATATTGGGAATTGAACTACAAGTGTTGGTATTTGACAAACATGTTTTTCAACATATCTATAAACTTGTAAAATATTGGAAATGGTAAATGAATCTCTTTTGAGTAATGGGAAAAGAATGTGGAACAATTTGCTCTCCTCATGTATATCTCTTTATATTGTTTTTATATTGTTCATGGGTAAGGTTGAATAGAAGGCATCAAGTATGCTTGTTTTACCGGGGTATCTTGGTCGAGCGTCCGTCGCGCTCCCTGAGGTCGGGGTGGGAAAAACTTGGTATTAGAGCCTAATGTTTTAAAGTATCATAGGAGGTCTCAGAGCCATGTATAGTAGCGTCCTTCTTATCGGTGTGTTGTATACCACATCTATAATTAGGAGGCTACTTGGACATTTAGGAATAATACCCTTCGTTGATACTCTAAGATTGTGTGATAGAGCTCAAGATAGGAAGATAATTTTTCTCGCCATGTCCCCTTTTCTAGATGAGTAATCAACGCGTCTGAAGCAGCGAACATGGAATGAACCCGCCATTGAACGTGGGGAAGATTGCTCAAGAGTTCATAGGGAGAATGTGTCCAGTCGTAGAGGGATTGGAAGAACTTGTTTCTAAGGGTAATGCCCTTGTTACTATCGATGTCGCCGAACCACAGAATCATATGGTCAGAACACCTAAGAAGCCAAAGAGGGTTGTTGGTACCAATGAGCCAGATTGTTTGGTTTGTAAGAAGCGTGTCACGACCCAATTTGCCCTCCGAAAGGTATCGTGATGGCACCTAGTCTCAACGACTAGGTAAGCCTAAATTTGCAAAAAAAATGATAAACAAAATCATAAATAAAGACAAGGTAAGGTAGATATACTAAATTAAATATCGCCACTCGGCGTGTACAACCAAAGTTTCCCAAAACCCGGAATGTCACTTTTAAGACACAAGCTTTATACCATAATATCTCTATACAACAAAAAGGAGATACATAAAAGCCTATCCAAAACTGGAGTGGAAGGTGACTCGAAGGATTCAGCGGACGTAGCAGAATTACCTTGCGGTCTCCTTGAAGCAGCTATAATGACTCCTAGCCACGGAACTGAGTACTGGTACCTTGATCTGCACACGAAAAACATGTGTAGGAAAGGGAATGAATACACCACAATTGGTACCCAGTAAGTTCCAAGCCTAACCCCAATCAAGTAGTGACGAGGTCAGGTTAAGGCTCTACTGGATTTATAAATAAAACAATTTAAAATAGTGCAGAAGGAAAATAAATTCTAAGTTAAGCAGTAAAAATGTATAAATAGGAAATAAACAGCAACAGGGAGCCCTTGGCTCAGCACAACGTATCACACAACGGAATCTTTCGGGATACGTCCCGTAGTTCCAAATATAAAGATGAAGTACAGAGGAAAAGCTCCCGGAATACGTCCGTTGTCCAAATTTATATTTGCAGTACAGGGGGAAAGCTCCTGGAATACATCTGTAGTCCAAATTTAAATATGCAGTACAGGGGGAAAGTTCCCGGAATACGTCCGTAGTCCCAATTTGAATATGCAATGCGTATGAATGCCAGATAAGGTGTATTTAAACAGTTCAGGAAATGTCACAGACAAGAACAAGATAAAGACTGACTAACATGGTGCACATTGTATCAAATAGGGAATTTAGGTAAACAGGTAGGCATGCTTCTTCCTACTCTAAACTACACAAGTAGCACATTAAACAGTGAAATAAGAGTAAAATGTTTTATGACATGGATAGGAAAAATGGAATTTTAGCAACAACGGCCCGTGTACATACACGTCACATCACGATCTTTGCGCCGCACCAGGCGTCCCGCACCTGCGGAAAATACATCACAGGTGGGAAAGCTTACTAAATGGACTGGGGTCACACCTGCGGTCACTGGGCCACATCTGCGGCTTCGCACCTGCGGAAGCTAGACCGCACCTGCGAGCCTGGCTGTCCTTGGCTACAACCGCATCTGCGAAGCCCATATCCGCACTTGCGTGTCCCCTTCCGCAGGAGCAAAACACCAGAACCAGCAATGCTTCAGCTGGTTTTCTAAGGCCAAAATCATCCCGTTGAGCATCCGAAGCATCCCCAAGGCCCCAAGACCTCAATCAAACTTACCAACCAGCCCCAATACCCTATCCAAACTTAGTCAAGCCTTCAAAAAACATCACATAACATCAAAATCATCAATTATGCATGGATTCAAGCCTAAGAACTATTGAGATTCCCAAAATCCACAACCGATGCCGAAACACGTCAAAACTTGTCCGCAAGACCTCATATTTTACACACATGTCATTAATGACACTACAGACCTACAACCACTCTCGGAATTCCATTCCGAGCCCGATATCAAAATTTCACCTATCAGTCGAAATTGCCAAAATGCTAACTTTTGTTAATTCAAGCCTAAATCTACTACAGACCTCGAAAACACATTCCGGAAACGCTCCTCACCTCCATTCCGGATATGCTGCACACAGTTCCAACTACGGTCCGATTTCTAAGGCTTAAACTCATATATAGGTACTATGTGTCCCAAAACTCTCCGAATTTCTCAACCAAACGCTCCGACAATTCCCAAAAGCAGAAATAGACATGGGGAAAGCAGTTATTAGGGGATCGGGGCGCTAACTCTCAAAATGACAGACCGGGTTATTACATTCTCCCCAACTTAAGAAAATCATTCATCCTCGAACGAGTATAGAAACATACCTGAAGCTGTGAAAAGATGAGGGTACTGACTGCGCATATCCTGCTCGGTCTCCCAAGTCGCCTCCTCGACTAGCTGACCCCTCCACTGAACCTTGACTGATGCAATATTCTTTGACCCAAGCTTTCTGACCTTTCTATCTAATATATCAACTAGATCCTCAACATATGATAAATCTTTGTCCAACTGGACTGATCTTAAATAAAAAACATGGGTCGGGTTACCGTGATACTTCCGGAGCATAGAGACGTGGAATACTGGATGAACTCCTGCTAGGTTGGGAGACAAGGCTACCTCATAAGAAACCTCCCTAACACACCGCAACGCTTAGAAAGGGCCAATAAATCTCGGACTCGGCTTTCCCTTCTTCCCGAGCCTCATGACGCCCTTCATAAGCGATACCCGAAGCAAACCCGATCACTAGCCACAAATGCCAAATCACTAACCTTCCGGTCCGCATAACTCTTCTGCCTGGACTGAGTTGTGCGAAGTCTCTCCTAAATCACCTTCACCTTGTCCAGGGCATCCTGAACCAAATCTTTACCCACTAATCGGGCCTCTCCAGGCTCAAAACATCCCACTGGAGACCGGGACCGTCTACCATATAAAGCCTTATACGGTTCCATCTGAATACTCGACTGATATCTATTATTATAAGCAAAATCTACAAGTGCCAAGTATCGGTCCCATTACCCTCTAAAATCCATCACACAGGCACAAAACATATCCTCAAGAATCTAAATTGTGCGCTCGGACTGCCCATCCGTCTGAGGGTGAAAGGCTGTACTCAACTCTACCCTGGTTCCTAGCTCCTACTGAATGGCTCTCCAGAACTGTGATGTGAATTGTGTACCTCTGTCCGAAATGGTAGATACTGGAATACCGTAGAGGCGAACAATCTCCTTAATATAAATCTCAGCCAACCTCTCGGAGAAATATGTAGTCAACACTGGGATGAAATGGGCTGATTTGGTCAGCCGATCGACGATCACCCAAGTAGCATCAAACTTTCTCAAAGTCCTAGGAAGTCCAACCACAAAGTCCATGGTGATGCGCGCCCACTTCAACTCCGGAAGCTCAATCTACTGAAGTAACTCTCCTGGTCTCTGATGCTCATATTTGACTTGCTGACAGTTGAGACACTTGTCCACAAATTCCACTATATCCGTTTTCATCCTTCTCCACTAGTAGTGTTGTCTCAGGTCCTGGTACATCTTAGCGGTACCCGGATGAATGGAATATCGCGAGCTATGAGACTCCTCCAGAATCAACTCCCGAAGCCCATCTACATTGGGCACACAGATACGGCCCTGCATCCCCATCACGCCATCATCACCTATAGTCACATCCCTAGCATCACCTCGTCG
Source organism: Nicotiana undulata (assembly GCA_005239495.1). Lineage (NCBI taxonomy): Eukaryota > Viridiplantae > Streptophyta > Magnoliopsida > Solanales > Solanaceae > Nicotiana > Nicotiana undulata. Next base: position 19,094 of record ML262892.1, read on the forward strand.
AACCCTATCTTGAAAAACCAGAAGGTGGGGATCATCATACTAGCACTCTCGAATGCGGTCATAAAGAGAAGACCGAGAAACCACACAAGCTAATACCCAAGAAGGCTCTGAAAGATTCAATCACACGAACTGACTGGCTAAGGACTGAAAATCAAAGGCTAAGGGCCTCTCCACTACCGAAAGGTATGCCAAACTCCTCAAACTCTCTGCCCGGCGACTCAAGGCGTCGGCCACCACATTGGCCTTCCCCGGGCTGTACAATATAATGATGTCATAATCCTTTAGTAACTCCAACCATCTCCGCTGCACAAATTGAGGTCCTTCTACCTGAACAAGTGTTGCAAACTCTAGTGATCCATGAAAATCTCACAGGGAACACCGTATAAACTATGACGCCATATCTTCAGGGCGTGAACAATTGATGCCAACTCGAGATCATGAACAAGATAGTTCTTCTCATGCACCTTCAACTGTCTGGACGCATAGTCAATCACCCTACCGTCCTGCATCAACACCGCCCCATGTAGAAAATCCTCGAAGCATCACAATAGACTGTATAGGACCCTGAACCTGTAGGCAATACCAACATTGGAGTTGTAGTCAGAGCTGTCTTGAGCTTCTAGAAGCTCTCCTCACACTCCTCAGTCTACCTAAATAGAGCACCCTTCTAGGCCAGTCTGGTCATAGGTTCTGCAACTGATGAATATCCCTCTATGAAACGACAATAATACCCAGCTAAACCGAGGAAACTGCGGATCTTAGTAGCTGAAGACGATCTAGGCCAACTCTACACCGCCTCCACCTTCTTCGGATCTACCTTGATCCCATCACAAGACACTATATGTCCTAAAAAATCCATAGAATCAAGCCAAAATTTACACTTAGAAAATTTTGCATATAATTTCTTCTTTCTCAAAGTCTGGAGCACGGTCCTCAAATGCTGCTCATGAACCTCCTAGGACCGAGAATATACTAAGATGTCGTCAATGAATACAATGATGAAAGAATAAAGATAAGGTCATAACACATTATGCATCAAATGCATAAAGTCTGTTGGGACATTGGTCAGCCCAAATGACATGAGAAGGAACTCATAGTGACCATATCTAGTCCTGAAGGCAGTTTTCGTGGTATCCGTCTCCTGAATCTTCAACTGATGATAGACAGAACGCAACTCGATCTTGGAAAATACCCTGGCACCCTATAACTGGTCAAACAAATCATCAATGCGAGGTAAAGGGTACATGTTCTTTACTGTAACGTTGTTCAGATGCCGATAATCAATACACATACGCATAAAACCGTCCTTTTTCTTTACAAACAATATAGGAGCACCCCAAGGTGATACACTGGGACTGATGAAACCCTTTTCAAGCAACTCCTACAACTGCTCATTCAACTCCTTCAACTCAAGAGGAGACATACGATAGGGAGGAATGGAAATGGGCTGAGTGCCCGACAACAAATCAATGTCGAAATCAATATCTCTGTCGGGCGGCATACTAAGAAGATCAACTAGGAACACATCAGGAAAGTCCCTCGCAACTGGAACTAACTCAACTGTAGGGGTATCAACACTAACATCTCTCACATAGGCCAAGTATGCATCACACCCCTTCTCAACCATCCGCTGAGCCTTAAGAAGGAAATGACTCTGCGGGGAGTATACTCTAAGGTACCTTTCCACTCCAATCTCGGTAAACCTAGCGCAGCTAGCGTCACTATTTTGGCATGAAAATCAAGAATATCATAATGGGGCGACAACAAGTACATGCCCAAGATAACATCGAAATCTACCATACTGAGTAATAACAAATCAGCCCCAGTCTCAAAACCATTGATAACAATCAAACATGATCGATATACGTTGTCCACAATAAGAGAGTCTCCCACGGGAGTAGAAACATAAACTGGGGAACTCAAACAATCCCGAGATATCCCAGATGTGCAGCAAAATAAGAACACACTATATGAATACATTGAGCTTGGGTCAAATAATACTGATGCATCCCTATGACTAACAGGGACAATATGTGTGGTGACTGAATCTGAATCTACGACCTCTGAACTGGCTGGAAGAGCATAGTAACTGACCTGGCCTCCCCCTCTAGGGAGACTTCGACCTCCCCGACCTCCACCTCGAGTTGTCTGAGCAGGTGGGGCAGTATCTGGGGCTAAAAAAATAGCTGGAGGACCCGGTGGAGGATGTGGGGCCTAGTAAGTCTAAGATGATGCACCCCTCCTAGCTCTAGGGAAATCTCTGAGCACGTGGCGAGGATCACCACACTCAAAACAACCCCTCGGAGGATGTGGCGACTGATGCTGACTCTGAACCGGCCTGCAATACAGGACGGTGATAGCACCTCAAGCATGAGGGACACTAAATACCGGTGATGCATAATAAGGCTCTTGAGGTCTAGGAGGAGCAGAAATACCGCTGGCTGCTGGCAGAGTTGAATGAATAGGGCGAATCACAAAACCCTTACCATAACGTGTTGCTAGTGCACGAACTCCCGAGTACTTGCCAGTCTCTCGAGACCTCTTGGCCTCTCTCTCCTCCCTGTCCCGAGCCAACATACTCTCAATCCTCCGTGCAATACTCACTGCCTGCTGGTAAGTGATATCTATCTCCAACACTCTGGCCATACTGGTCCGAATACTAGGGTAGAGTCCGTCAATGTAGCGTCGAACCCTCTTTCTGATCGTGGCAACCAAGGTCGGCGCCGGACGAGCCAAGTCACTGAAATAGACTTCATACTCCAACACAGTCATAATTCCCTAGTGTAAATGCTCAAACTCTACACGCCAAGAATCCTTGAGGCTCTGAGGGAAAAACTAAAGCAAAAACATCTCTGAGTACTGAGCCCAAGTGAGTGAAGTTTACTCCTCCGTACTACTCAGCTCATAGGCATGCTACCACTTATAAGCCGCTCCCCTCAGCTGGAAATGCGGTGAAAGAAACCCCACTCGTCTCCATAATACTCCATAGTGCAGAGAATGCGATGACACTCCTCAAGAAAACCCACAACGTCATTTGAAGCTAGTCCGCTGAAATCAGGTCGGTGGTACTTCTTTTACCTCTCAAGTCTCAACTGCTCTGCCTCAAAAGCAGCTACCCTAGCATCATGCTGAGATGGAGCCGCTAGGGGCATAGGAATATACTCTAGAAACTGCCCAACATGGACCCTCTGCTTAAGAGTATGGGCTGCAGGAGTCTCTGCCCCTCCCCCGGCCTGAGATGTGGCTGGAGCTATCAGGAGTAGTCCCGCCTGAGTTAGAGTGCTGAAAGCGCTCATGAACTGAGTCACAGCCTCATGTAGGGCTGGAGTAATAGTAGGGACCTCTTGTGGCCCTCCAATTGTAGTTGATGGGGGCTCCTCTGTCGCTGCTCTCGCCGGTGCTCGGGCTGCACCGCGTGCTCGTCCTCTACCCATGCCCCTGCTTCTGGCGGATCTGGATGGGGCCTCAGGTTCCTGATCATCAGTACATCTGGTACGGGTCCTTACCATCTGTGAGAAGAATAGAATAGAGTTTTGTAATTTTGATGTGAATAACTAGCAAAACAAGGCATTCCCAAGAATGTGATTGTTCTTAACAGTTACATAGCCTCCCGAAGATAGATACAGACATCTCTGCACCGATCCGCGAGACTCTAATAAACCGGCTTGTGACTTGTGACTCCTATGAACCTAGACACTCTGATACCAACTTGTCACGACCCAATTTACCCTTCGAATGTTATCGTGACGGCATCTAGTCTCTACGACTAGGTAAACCTAAATTTGCAAAATAAATAAAAAACTAAATCATAAATAAAGACAAAGTAAGGTAGATATACTAAATGACACATCGCCACTCGGCATGTACAACCAAAGTTTCCCAAAACCCGGAATGTCACTTATAAGCCACAAGCTTTATACCATAATTGCTCTATACAACGAAAAGGAAATACATAAAAGTCTATCTAAAACTAGAGTGGAAGGTGACTTGAAAGATTCTGCAGACGCGGCAGAATTACCTTGCAGTCTCCTCGAAGCAGCTACAACGACTCCTAGCCTCGGAACTGAGTACTGGTACCTCGATCTGCACAAGAAAAACATGTGCAGGAAAGGGCATGAGTACACCACAATTGGTACCTAGTAAGTGCCAAGTCTAACCCCAGTCAAGTAGTGACGAGGTCAGGTTAAGGCTCTACTGGATTTATAAATAAAACATTTTAAAATATTGCATAAAGAAAATAAATTCTAAGGTAAGCAGTAAAAATGAATAAATCCAAAATAAACAGCAATAGCGAGCCCTTGGCTCAGCATAACGTATCGCACATTAGAATCTTCCGGGATACGTCCCGTAGTTCCAAATTTAAAGATGCAGTACAGGGAGAAAACTCCCGAAATACGTCTATAGTCCCAATTTAACTATGTACTACAGGGAGAAAGCTCCCGAAATACGTTCGTATTCCAAATTTAAATATGCAGTACAGGGGGAAAGCTCCCAAAATATGTCTGTAGTCCTAATTTAAATATGCACTTCGAATGAATGTCAGATAAGGTGTATTTAAACAGTCCAGGAAAAGTCACAGACAAGAACGAGATAAAGACTATCTATCATGGTGCACATTGTATCAAATAGGGAATTTAGGTAAAACAGGTAGGCATGCTTTTTGCTAATCTAAACTGCAGAAGTAGCACATTAAATAGTGAAATAAGAGTAAAATGATTTATGGCATGGATAGGAAAAATGGAATTTTAGCAACAATGGCCCATGTACGTACTTTTTACCTCGCGTACACCACGTTCTAGTGTTTCGCTCCTACGGAAGGGGAGCCGCAGGTACGGATATGGGATTCGTAGGTGCGGTTTTGGCCAAGGTTAGCCAGGCTCGTAGGTGCAGTCTGGGTTCCGTAGGTGCCGAGCCGCATATGCATCCCCAGTCCATTTAGTAAGGTTTCGCACCTGTGATGTATTTTCCGCAGGTGCGGTGTAAATGGTCGCAGGTGCGGGGTCACTGTGCTGTTAAGACCAAAATTCATATTTTTAAGCCATAATTCATATTTTTAACTCGAGAGCTCGAGAAAGTGCTATTCTTTGAGAGATTTTCACGTGGGCAATTTGGTTAAGTAATTCCTACTCGGTTTGGACTAATTTCCATGATTATACACTTAAATCCATCCTTTAAATTCGAACTTTTGGTGGAATATTTTTGAAACTTTTGATAAAGTTCGTAGGCCAAGTTTTTGAGTATTTATCGAGATTTTGGTATCTGATTCGAGTAATTCTTGTATGGTTAGACTCGTGAATATATGGGTGTTCAAACGTTTTACGGGCTGCAGGAGTCTGTGCCCCTCCCCTGGCCTAAGATGTGGCTGGAACCTGCCCAACATGGACCTTTTGCTCAAGAGTACGAGGGCAAGAGTCTATGCCCCTCCCCCGGCCTGAGATGTGGCTGGAGTTATCGAGAGTAGTCCCGCCTGAGTCAGAGTGCTGAAAGCGCCATAAACTGAGCCAAAGCCTCCTGGAGGGCTGGAGTAATAGTAGGGACCTCTTGTGCCCCTCCAACTGTAGATGCTAGGGGCTCCTCTGTCGCTGCTCTTGCCGGTGCTCGGGCTGTACCGCGTGCTCGTCCTCTACCCCTACCCCTGCCTCTAGCGGCTCTTCCTGGGGGCTCAGGTGCCTAATCGTCGGTACGTCCGGTACGGGTCCTTACCATCTACGAGAAGAATAGAATAGAGTTTTAGAATTTTGATGTGAATAACTACCACGACAAAGAAATTCCAAAGAATGTGATTGTTCTTAACAGTTACATAGCCTCCAAAAGATAGATTCGGACATCTCCACATCGATCCGCGAGACACTAATAAACCGGCTTGTGACTTGTGACTCCTATGAACCTAGACGCTCAGATACCAACTTGTCACGACCCAATTTACCCTCCGAAAGGTATCGTGATGGCACCTAGTCTCTACTACTAGGTAAGCCTAAATTTGAAAAAATAATAATAAATGAAATCATAAATAAAGACAAGGTTGTATTGGTAAAATAAGCTTCACACGTGTACTAATTATGATGACAAAGCAATCCATGTGGAGAAATGAAAACATGACAACTGGACAAGACTTTAAGAAGAGGTACGAGACAAAGAGGAATGGAACGACATACCCACGAGGTAATCAGATACGGGAATCTCAATCTAATTGAGGAGATGAAGAGACACGGTCAGAATGAATCAAGGCAGAATAAAGGGCATGTTGGAAGATCTTCAATTAATGAGCCAAACGTTACATAATCTTCACGCAACAATTACGATTAATCATTGTAACGTTACATTAATGCTATTATTAGTCACTAATGCTCAATCACTGAAAATATTAGACGTTATATTAAGAAATTCCCTATAAAAGGGAGTAAAATATAACTTGTAAGGACAAATTCGAACCACTATTGAAATATACTTACTTTTACGCATCTTTGCTGCTTTTTGTTTGCAAGTCTTATTACAATTATTAGCATATACTCTTGATTATCAAACCCGAGTACTTCTTAAAATAGCTTTGGCAGAGAATCTAATTCTTTGGTCACACAAATTGGTTCCGTTACCTGGAATCTGATAATCTTTGTTTTTTTCTCAAACAACCTTTTTGTGAATCTTGTCGAACGCCAATAACAACAACCAACGAAAATATAGAACTCCAATTCCATCACCTCAGGGATCCCCATGAGGTTCAAGGGATCAATCCCTAGAGAGATCTATGACTCAAAACAATGATCACCATAGAAATGAACAAACATGAGAACAAGACCCAGTAAAAAAGAAATGGTTGGTGACTATGTGAATGAAGCCTTACAAGCTTTCATGAGGGGGCTACCAGCTGTATCACCTACGCCTCCTCCTAACAACACCGCAACTATAGAAAATCCACAATCCGGATTAGAAAACACTGGAAGTAGGGGCACTCCGAATGAGTCTCTCGAAACAAGACCAGGTATGCCCAATAATTAAAATTTACAATCTTTATTACTAATCTTGCAGAAATAGGTGAAGGAACAAAACGATCGAATCGAGCAAATTCTTGGAGTACCACCTGTCATCAAGAGCATTGACGTTGATAGATATTCTCAACAACCTTGGAAGCCAAGTGCAGCACCCTTGCCTATTCCCAAGAAATTCAAAATGCCCGATATTCCCAAGTACGACGGGACAAACGATCCACGTGATCATGTTACTGCTTTTACTGCAGGAGTAAAAGGCAACGACTTGACTAAACAAGAAATTGAATCAGTACTGGTCAAGAAGTTCGGAGAGAGACTCACCAAAGGAGCGCTAATAGGGTATTCTCTCTTACCTAAAAATTTTATTGACTCTTTTGCTGAGCTTGCAAATTCTTTCATAAAAGCACACTCCGGTGCGCAAAAAGTTGAAAAACGAATGGAAGACATATTCAAAATAAAACAATGAGACACGAAGTTGCTCCGTGAGTTTGTAGATAGGTTTCAACGAGAAAGAATGTTGTTACCAAAAGTGCCTGACAATTGGGCAGCAATGGCATTTTCATGCAATTTAAATGATAGAAGCTCAGAAGCCACGAGAAGACTCAAGGAAAGCTTGAGAGAATTCCCAACCACGACATGGAACGATGTCTATAACAGGTACAACACCAAGTTGCTAATATAAGAAGATACCATTGCTCAATCAAAATCAGAAGACAGAACCAGTTCTAGACGCTCCGAACCATAAAACAGAACATGTAAAACCATGTATGATCCATATATGAGACCTCGGGACAAGAAACTCGTCCTAATTTGAAAACACACGGTAAGAATACAGACCGTCAAATAGAGATACGAGTTCATCCTCATCAAGATCCAGAAAGGATAGAGATGAACGAAATAGATGTAACACAAGAATTGGAGACTACAACTTCAATGTAAGTGCTTTTGAGTAAATTACAGTATTAAGAAACATGGGTGATAAAGTTCGATGTTCCAAATAAATGAGATCGAATCCAAATAGAAGGAATCCAGATTTCTGGTGCGAGTTCCATAACGATCATGGACAAAGAACGTCAGATTGAGGGTTATTGCAATGTGAGGTAGAACAATTATTAAAACAAGGCTATCTAACAGAACTGTTTAGTGAAAAAGGTAAACAGGCATATATGAAGAACAGGAAAGAGCCCCCAAAGCCCCCATCTCTAAAGAGAACAATAAATGTGATACATGGAGGAGAAGAGGTGAACGACGTCTTTTGAAAAATATCAACCAAGATCACAATTACACACGGGAAGAGAATTCGTGAAACCGTGGAAGCAGGCAATATATCATTTGATGAGGCAGATGCAATGAATTATTTTGTCCACACAACTACGCACTGGTAATATCTTTACTTATACATGACACTAATGTGAAAAGAGTGTTGATTGATCCAGGTAGCTCAGTCAATATCATTTTGTTGAGAGGTGTGGAAGAAATTGTAATGGAGGATCATGTAATCCCAAAAGCACGCGCCTTATCTGGGTTCGACAACTCTACAGTTATAACAAAAGGAGAAATAGAGCTTAGTACCTATGTAGAAGGAGTAATCAAAAATACGAAATTCCAAGTCATTGATACTGATATGTCTTACAATGTAATCATGGGGAGACCATGGATCCATGATGTGGAAGCAATACCATCTACTTTACATCAGGTAATTAAATTCCCTTCCAAATGGGGATTTCAACAGATTCGAGGCGATCAACAGACCTCAAGGAACATAAATTCGATTGTGATGACCCAAGGGGTCATTCTGTGAATTTAGACACCGTCCTAGGCTTAATATACCTTAAAAGATAAATTTTAAATACATCAATTTACGTGCGCAGTCCGGGAGTTAAATCAGGAAGCTTTTATGTAAAAATATGAGAAATAGTAATTTCTGTAGTTAAAATTTGATTATAGTTGAGTTTGGTCAATATTTTGGGTAAACAGACCCAGATTCGTGTTCGGACGATCCCGGGAGGTCCGCAGTAAGATATGGGACTTGGGCGTATGCCCGGAAAAGAATTACGAGGTCACAAGCCTAAGAAATCAATTATTTTGCTGAAATATTAATGAAATGAAGAAAAGAATTAACGTTTGAAACCATTGGTATCGGACCTATATTTTGGTTTAGGAGCCCGTACAAATTTTTTATGATATTTAAAGGTTAACTGTGAAATTTGGTAAAAAACGGAGTTTATTTGACGTGATTCGGACATCCGGTTGAGAAGTTATGAACTTTAATAGTTCTTGATGAAAATGATGAGTTTTGAGGTTTAATTCATAGTTTTACATGTGATATTCATGATTGGATTGCACGAGCAAGTACGTATGATGTTTTTAGACTTGCGTGCATGTTTTGTTTAGAGCCCCGAGGGCTCAGGTGAGTTTCGAATAGGCCACAGGGTGATTTTTCACCTAAACTATCTGTTGTTATTGTTGTTGCTGGTGCACAGCTCGTGTGTGTAGTGCGTTCGCACCCCACCCCTCGTAAAGGCATAGTGCAATCTAAGGGAGGGGTCATTTTGTTCAGTGCAAACGCGGTCTGGGCCCCGCAAACGCACAACATATCGGACTTGAGGGAGGAGGGTCTGGCCTTAATCTATGCAAACGCGGCTCCTCATCCGCGAACGCGAAGTTATGGAGACCAGTACTCTATGCGAACACACCCCTTCCTAGGCGAACACATAGGTCTGGAGCAAGGACCCTACGCGAACTCAGTCAGGGGGCTGCGAACGCGAAGGTCTAATGCCCATCAATATAAAACTCTTTTAAAAACGGGCAGACCTTCATCTTGTTCTTCACATTTTGGAACCCCACAGCCCTAGGAGCGAATATCTTCAACAAATATCATCCCCATGTCATAGGTAATCAATTCTAAACTTTATTCTTTCAATTCCTTGTTGTTTTTCATCACTTTTAAATAAAAAACTAAGAATTTTCATGGTAAAAATTGAGGGTTTGGGTAGAATTGGGTTTTTTTTTTTTTAATGAATTATTACCTCGAATTGAGGTCGGATTTCGAAACGAATTGTATATTTGGGTTCGTGGGTGAATGGGCAAACGTAATTTGATTCGAACCCCGAGTTTAGACCAAACAGTCCCGGGGTGGGGTTTTTACTTTTTTTTTAGAAAACTTAGAAAAAATTATAATTTTACAATAAAGTCAATTCATTTAGCCTTAATTAATGATATTAAGTCAATTATGATAAGATTCGATCAAGTTAGAGAAAGATTCTAAAGGAAAAGCTATAATTGAGCAGTGAGTGGCCTACGAAATTGAGGTAAGTGCTTGGTTTAACCTTGACTTGAGGGAATAGGAATCCCCAATTTGTTTGTTATGCGAATTAGCATGTGTTTGATGTATAGGTGAGGTGACGAGTATCTATGCACCATCATATTCTCTGTTAATTATGATCCCTTCCCCGTTTCCAACTTAATTGCCTCATGTCTTAATTGTTATATGCTCATTATTGTTACTATGAGTACTAAGCCTTATTAGTTTGTTGTTAAATATTATTTTGGTTATTTTAGAAGAGTATTGGTTGCGTATTTGGTTCCCTTGGGGCACAGAAATGTTTAGCAGTTTGGCACTAATTCAGGAGATATGCATATAGTTATGCTCCTATAGATTTCTTGTTGTTGTGATAATATTCAGTCAGTTTATGAGAAATATAGTCTCCTGTTTATAATTGTTGAAATAAAAATATTGTAAAAGGCTTGGCCTGAATTGTGAATGTTTTTGATAAGCAAATAAAAAAATTGATTGTGATAATGGGCGAAATTGATTGTGAGAAGGGGGCGAAGTTGATTGTGATAAGGGTGGATAATTGATTGTGATAAGGGTGAATAAATGATTGTTATAAGGGTGGACAAGTTGATTCTGATAAGAGTAAATAATTATGTTTTACTGATTTTAATTACAAAGATTTGAAAATTCTTGTTTTACTCCACGATTTTTCTCATATTTTGTACATGTTGTTATTTTAAAGTGAATTGTGGAAATATGGAAATTTATTCGAGGATTGGTTATAGTTGAAACCTGGAAAGGTGGCTGAGTTGTTTTAAATTAGTTTTGCAGTTCTTATTATTTACTTGTTTTAGATTTCTTTCTTGCTTTATTATTTGTTCTTGTCACAGGTTACAAGTTAATGCCCTGCCGTAGTCTCGTAACTACATCCTCGAGTTTAGGCCCGGCACTTACTCAGTATATGGGGTCGGTTGTACTGATACTACACTCTGCACTCTTTTGTGCAGATCCAGGTACCGGCCAGTAGTAGAGATATTTAGAGCGACTACCTATTTCTTTTCCAAAGCGAGGTATATCTGTCGGCGTTCGCAGATCCCGAGAGTCTTCTCTATATTACTTAGATTACTGTTTTATTTGATTCAAAACAGTTACACATTATTTCCTTTAGCCCATATTTTGTAGTACTATTTAGTAGTTCGTGAATTGTGACACCAGACCCTGGGGTAGTCTTAGAGTTATTTATATAATTAGTTCGTGGATCAGTTTATTTAATTGCTTATTATTTTATGTTTGGAGTATTCATCGGGAATCATTTAAATTATGTTTACTTTAAATTTATTTATTTTTGCTTAAGTAAATAATCAAAGGAATTAGCTACTCAAACTCTAACATTGGCTTGCCTAGCAAGTGTGGTGTCAGGCTCCATCACGATCCCTAAGGTTTAGAATTTTGGGTGTGACAAGTTGGTATCAGACCTCTAGGTTGCCTAGGTCTCACAATTCACGAGTCTGAAGGATCGGTATGGAGACGTCTGTACTTATCTCTCGGAGGCTATTGAGTTAGGAAACAACCTCATTTGTATTTCTATTCTATCGTGCGATTCTTGTATCTCAAATACTGATTTAGATTCTTCTATTCTCTCGCAGATGGCGAGAACACGTGCTTCATCTTCCGCTGACTAGCATTCCGGTCCTCCAGCAGCAGCAACTCTTATTAGCGGCAGAGGCCGAGGTAGGGTCAAGACTCAGCCCATTACTCAGGAAATAACCCCAACTGCGGGACCTTAGATCGAGGTTGATGAGGGGGTTCCAACTCAGGTTCCCAATGGGTTTATTTCTACCCCGGTTCTTCAGGATGCTTTGGTCCATTTAGTGGGCCTAATGGAGAGTGTGGCCCAGACTGGAACATTCCGGGTTGCAGCAGCCGTATCTCAGGCTATTGGAGGGGACTAGACTCCTGATACCCACACTCCAGTTCAGACTACTCCTCAGGTTTAGACCCCAGTAGCCAATCCAGTTGGGGTAATTCAGTTGGTTGCAGCAGTGTCGCCCATTAATGGGAAAGCTATGTCTTCAGATGCTTTGTGGAGACTAGATAGGTTTATCAAGCTTTTCCCTGTCCACTTCAATGGTGCTACTTCTGAGGACCCCCATGAATATCTGGATAGTTGTCATGATGTTCTTTGTAATATGGGTATTCTGGAGACCAATGGGGTCGATTTCGCAGCTTTTCATATGACTGGTTCCGTCGAGAAATGGTGGAGGGACTATTTGTTGACTAGGCCAATTGGATCACTTGCTTTGACTTGGGGTCAGTTTTCTCATCTCTTTTTGGAGAAGTTCTAGCCTGTTACTACCCGAGAGGAGAAGCGTCGTCAGTTTGAGCGACTCAGCGGTGAAGCATGATTGTGACCAAGTATGAGACTCGTTTCGTGGATTTGGCTAGACATGCTATTCTTTTATTGCCCACGTAGAGAGAGAGGGTCAGACGGTTTATTGATGGCCTTGCTCAGCCCATCAGGTTACAGATGGCCAAGGAGACAGGGACCGATATTTGTTTACAGGATGCAGCTAATATAGTTAGGAGGGTTGAGTCAGTTATTGGTATGGGAGGTCAGGGATCAGACAAGAGACCTCACCATTCTGGTGGTTTCAGTGGTACCTCATCTGGAGGCGGGATTTCATTTAGCAGAGTCCATTCTTCCAGGCCATTTTATTCAGCACTACAGGCTTCACTAGGTACTTTCGGAGGTCGTGGTTCTTATATGCATCCTTCAGCTCAACTGCTTTATAGTGCTCCTTCAGCTCCTATTAGAGCACCTTCTTTGCAGAGTGTTCCGCGTGGTCAGCCGGTTTGTCCGGGTCAACATACTCTTCAGCAGGGATGTTTTGAGTGTGGTGAATATGGGCATGTCCGGAGGACTTTTCCGAAGTACGCCAGTAATCAGTTTCAGCAGGAGGGTTCTCGTGCTATATTTTTACCACCAACTCCAGTACCACCTGCCCAGCCAGCAAGAGGCAGTGGTCAGGTAGTTCGAGGTAGAGGCCAGAATGTTAGAGGTGGAGGGCAGATAACTAGAGGTAGAGGTCCTCCCAGAGGTGTGGTTCAGGGTGGCAGGGCCCATCCCCGATTATATGCATTTCCAACTACGACTGAGGAGGAGTCCTCCAACACTGTTATTACAGGTATCATCTCAGTTTGTGATAGAGTCGCTTCAGTTTTGTTTGATCCGAGGTCTACTTATTCGTATGTTTCATCCTATTTTTCCTCGTATTTGAATATACCCCGTAATCCCTTGAATGTTCCTGTTTATGTGTCTACACCGGTGGGGGATGCTATTATGGTAAATCGTGTGTATCGTTCGTGCGTGGTAGTCATCGAAGTCTTGAAACTAGTATGGATCTTTTACTTCTAGACATGGTTGATTTTGATGTTATATTGGCCATGGATTGGTTGTCGCCCTATTATGCAATTTTAGACTGTCACGCCAAGAGAGTTACTTTAGCCTTATCGAGGTTTCCTCGATTAGAATGGAAAAGGACTCCTGGTCATTCTCCCAGCCGGGCGATTTTATATGCCAAGGCTCACCGCATGTTGGAGAAGGGGTGTTTGGCTTATTTGGCACATATTCGTGATTTCGATTTTGAGGTTTCTTCCATAGAGTCAGTTCCTATTGTTCGTGAGTTTCCCAAGGTATTTCCTGCAGACCTACTGGGTATTCCACCCAATAGAGATATTGATTTCTGTATTGATATAGCTCCGGGCACTCAGCCATTCCCATTCCTCCATATCGGATGGCCCCACCAGAATAGAAAGAGTTGAAAGAACAGTTGTAAGACTTGCTAGATAAGGGTTTCATAAGACCCAATGTCTCTCCTTGGGTGCACCGATTTTGTTTGTAAAGAAGAACGATGGGTCGATGAGGGTGTTATAGATTACCGGCAAATGAATAAAGTTACTATCAAGAATAAGTATCCGTTTCCAAGAATTGATGACCTATTTGATCATCTTCATGGTTCTAAGGTATTTTCAAAAATTGATTTAAGATCGGGCTATCATCAACTGAAGATTAGGGCGTCCGATATTCCTAAGATAGCCTTTCGGACGAGGTATGGGCACTATGAATTTTTGGTGTTCTTTTAGGTTGACTAATGCTCCAGCAGCCTTTATGGATTTGATGAATCGGGTGTTCAAGCCCCATCTGGACTCTTTTGTGATCGTGTTCATTGATGACATGCTTATATACTCCCGCAGTCAGGAAGAGCATGAGCAGCACCTCCGTATAACACTTCATCTATAAGAGATAATCAGTTGTATGCCAAGTTTTCAGAATATGAGTTTTGGTTAGATTCAGTAGCCTTGTTGTGTCATATTGTGTCAGCGGAGGGTATTCAGGTTGATCCTAAATAGGTAGAAGCAGTCAGGGACTGGCCTAGACCCACTACAGCCACGAAGATCATAAGCTTCTTGGGTTTGGCGGGTTACTACCGTCGTATTGTAGATGGGTTCTCATCCATAGCAGCCCCAATGACTAAATTGACTGAGAAAGGTGCCCCGTTCCAATGGTCAGATGAGTGTGAGGCGAGCTTTCAGAAGCTCAAGACAGCCTTGACTTCAGCACCGGTGTTTGTGATACCATCAGGTTCGGCGTTTTTCATAGTGTGTTGTGATGCTTCCCGAGTCGGCCTTGGAGAAGTATTGATGCAGGATGGCAGGGTTATTGCATATGCCTCTCTACAGTTGAAAGTCCATGAGAATAATTACCATGTTCATGACTTAGAGTTGGCAGCCATTGTTCATGCATTGAAAATTTGGAGGCATTATCTTTATGATGTCACCATATTATATCATCCAGGGAAGGCCAACGTGGTGGCTGATGCATTGAGTAGGAAGGCGGTGAGTATGGACAGCCTTGCGTATATTCCAGTTGGTGAGAAACCGTTAGCTTCAGACATTCAGATATTGGTTAATTAGTTCGTGGGGTTGGATATTTCGCCCAGCAGCGTTCTAGCTTGTACAATCACTCGGGTTTCTCTAATTGAGCGTATCCGAGAGAGGTAGGATAATGACCCACATTTGATGGTTCTTAGGGACACAATTCAGCTTGGTGGTGCTAAGCATGTTACCATTAGAGATTATGGTGTTTTGAGGATGCATGGTCGGTTATGTGTTCCTAATGTTGATGGACTTCGTGAGTTGATCCTTGAGGAGGCTTACAGTTCTAAGTATTCGATTAACCCTAGAGCAGCCAAAATGTACCAAGACTTGAGGAAACATTATTGGTGAAGAAGGATGAAGAAGGACATTGTTGCGTTTGTGGCTCGTTGCTTAAATTGTAAGCAGGTAAAGTATGAGCATCAGAGACCTAATGGTTTGCTACAACAGATAGAGATTCATGAGTGGAAGTGGGAGCGTATTACTATGGACTTTGTTATCATACTCCCACAGACTTAGAGGAAATTCGATGCAGTTTAGGTTATTGTGGATAGGCTGACTAAATCATCACATTTCATTCATGTGGCGAGTACTTATACTTCAGAGCGGTTGGCTGAGTTATATATTCGGGAGATTGTCCGCCTTCATGGTGTTCCCCTGCCTATCATTTCTGATCGGGGTACGACGTTTACTTCACACTTTTGGAGGGCACTTCAGCGTGAGTTGGGTACCCGAATAGAGTTGAGTACATCATTTCACCCTCAGACTAACGGGCAGTCCGAGCGTACCATTCATATATTAGAGGTTCGTAGGATCAAAGCTTGCCGTTAGAGGAGTTTGTTTATAATAATAGCTATCAGTCAAGCATTTAGATGTCTCCTTATGAGGCTATGGTAGACGGTGTAGATCTCCAGTTGGAGGGTTCGAGCCGGGAGAGGCTAGGTTACTCGGTACAGACTTAGTACAGGAGGCCTTGGATAAGGTCAAGATTATTAAGGAGAGACTTCGTGCAGCTCAGTCTAGGCAAAAGAGTTATGCCGATCGTAAGGTTCGTGATGTGGCCTTCATGGTAGGAGAGAGAGTATTGCTTCGTGTGTCTCCCATGAAGGGTATTATGAGGTTCGGAAAGAAGGGTAAAGTGAGCCCTAGGTATATCGGGCCATTTGAGATTCTTGATAGAGTGGGGGAGGTATCTTATAGACTCGGGTTGCCTCCAGGGTTATCCTCAGTTCATTCGGTATTTTGTGTGTCTATGCTCCATAAATATCATAGTGACTAGTCCTACGTGTTAGACTTCAGCTCTGTCCAATTGGACAAGGACTTTATTTATGAGGAGGAGCCGGTAGCTATTTTAGACCTGAAGGTTTGTCAGTTGAGATCTAAGAGTTATACTTCAGTTCGAGTGTAGTGGAGAGGCTAGCCCGTTGAGGCAGCTACTTGGGAGTCCAAGCCGGACATGCAGAGTAGATATCCACACTTGTTCGCCATTTCAGGTAATTTTCTATGTTCGTTCGAGGACGAACGTTTGTTTTAGAGGTGGAGATTGTGATGACCCAAGGGGTCATTCAATGAGTTTAGACTCCGTTCTAGGCTTAACAGCCCTAAAAAGATTAATTTTAAATACCTCGATTTGTGTGCGCAGTCCGGACGTGAAACCAGAAAGCCTTTATGTGAAAATATGAGAAATAGTAATTTCTAGAGTTAAAATTTGATTATAGTTGACTTTGGTCAACATTTTGGGTAAAGGGACCCAGATCCGTGTTCCGACGATCCCAGGAGGTCCGCAGTAAAATATGGGACTCGGGCGTATGCCCGGAAATGAATTCTGAGTTCCCAAGCCTTAGAAATCAATTTTTGAAAGAAATTATATTGCTGAAATATTAATGATATAATAAAAAGAAATAATATTTGAAACCATTGGTATCGGGCGCGTATTTTGGTTCCAGAGCCCGGTACAGAATTATTATGATATTTAAAGGTTAACCAAGAAATTTGGTGAAAAACGAAGTTTATTTTGACGTGATTCGGACATCCAGTTGAGAAGTTATGAACTTTAAGAGTTCTTGATGAAAATGATGAGTTTTGAGGTTTAATTCATAGTTTTACATGTTATATTCATCATTTGAACGCACGAGCAAGTCCGTATGATATTTTTAGACTTGCGTTCATGTTTTATTTAGAGCCCCGAGGGCTCGGGTGAGTTTCGAATAGGCCACAGGATAACTTTTCACCTAAACTATTTGTTGTCATTGTTGTTGCTGGTGCACAGCTCGTGTGTGCAGTGCATTCGCACCCCACCCCTTGCGAACTCATAGTGCAATCTGAGGGAAGGGTCATTTTGTTCAGTGCGAACGCGGTCCGGGCCCCGCGAATGCACAATGTATTGGACCTTGGGGAGGAGGGGCTAGCCTTCCTCTATGCGAACGCGGCTCCTCATCCACGAACGCGAAGGTCTAGAGACCAGTACTCTATGCAAACGCACCCTGCCTACGCTAACGCATAAGTCTGGGGCCAGGACCCTAGGCGAACGCGGTTAGGGGGCTGCGAGCACGAAGGTCTAATGCCCAGCAATATAAAACTCTATTAAAAATGGGCAGACCTTCTTCTTCTTCATATTTTCGAACCCCACAGCCCTAGGAGCGAATTTGTACACTAGATATCATCCCCAAGTCATAAGTAATCAATTATATACTTTACTTTTTCAATTCATTGTTGTTTTTCATCACTTTTAAATCAAAAACTAAGAATTTTCATGGTAAAAATTGAGGGTTTGGGTAGAATTAGGGACTTTTGTAAAAAATTGAATTTTTACCTCGAATTGAGGTCGGATTTTGAAACTAATTGTATATTTTGGTTCGTGGGTGAATGTGCAAACGTAATTTGGTCCGAACCCTGAATTTAGACCAAACAGGCCCGGGGTCGGGTTTTCACAAAAAAATATAATTTTCAATAAAGTCAATTCCTTTAGCCTTAAGTCAATTATGATTAGATTCGAGCAAGATTCGAGGAAGATTCTAAAGGAAAAGCTATAATTGAGCAGTGAGTGGCCTACGAAATTGAGGTAAGTGCTTGGTTTAACCTTGATTTGAGGGAATATGAATCCCCAATTTATTTGTTATGTCAATTAGCATCTGTGTGGTGTATAGGTGATGTGACGAGTATCTATCCACCGCCAAATTGTCTGTTAAACATGATCCCTTCCCCGTTTTGAACTTAATTGACTCATGTCTTAATTGTTCTATGCTCATTATTGTTTCTATGACTACTAGGCCTTATTACTTTGCTGTTAAATATTATTTTGGTTATTTTGGAAGAGTATTGGTTGCGTATTTTGTTCCATTGGGGCACAGAAATGTTGAGCAGTTTGGCATTATTTCAGGAGATATGTATATAATTATGCTCCTGTTGATTACTTGTTGTTGTGATAATATTCAGTGAGTTTATGAGAAATATAGTCTCCTGTTTACAATTGTTGAAATAAAAGTGTTGTTAAAGGCTTGGCATGAATTGTGAAAGTTTTTGATAAACAAATAAAAAAATTGATTATGATAAGGGGGCGAAATTGATTGTGATAACGGGGCGAAATTGATTGTGATAAGGGGGCAATATTGATTGCTATAAGGGTGGCGAAATTGATTGTGATAAGGGTGGATAATCGATAGTGATAAGGGTGAATAAATGATTGTGATAAGGGCGTGCATGTTGATTGTGATAAGGGCAAATAATTATATTTTACTGATTTTAATTACAAAGATTTTGAAATTCTTGTTTCACTCCACGGTTTTTCTCATATTTTGTACATGTGGTTATTTAAAGTGAAGTGTGGAGATTTGGAAATTTATTCGAGGATTGGTTATAACTGAAATCTAGAAAAGGTGGTTGAGTTATTTTAAATTGTTGTTGCAGTTGTTATTATTTACTTATTTTAGATTTCTTTCTTTCTTTATTATTTATTATTGTCATAGGTTACATTGTTAATGCCCCGCCGTAGCCTCGTCACTACTTCGTCGAGATTAGGCTCGGCCCTTACTCAGTATATGGGGTCGGTTGTACTGATAGTACACTCTGCACTCTTTTGTGCAGATCCAGGTACCGGCCAGCAGTAGAGATATTTAGAGCGGCTACCTATTTCTTTTCCGGAGACACGAGGTATATATGTCGGCGTTCGCAGATCCCGAGAGTCTTCTCTATATTGGTTAGATCACTGTTTTATTTGATTCAAAACTGTTACATATTATTTCTTTCAGCCCATTATTTGTAGTACTCTTTAGTAGTTCGGGAATTGTGACACCAGTCCCTGGGGTAGTCTTAGAGCTATTTATATAATTAGTTCGTGGCTCGATTTATTTAATTGCTTATTATTTTATATTTGGAGTATTCATCGAGAATCATTTAAATCAAATTTTACTTTAAATTTATTTATTTGTGCTTAAGCAAATTATCAAAGGAAATTAGCTACTCGAACTCTAGCATTGGCTTGCCTAGACAGTGTGGAGTTAGGCGCCATCACGATCCCTAAGGTTTGGAATTTGGGTCGTGACATCGATAGTACACTCCATCAAAAAAAAGGTAGCGGAAGAATCAAAAGACAAAGAAATAACCCAAACAGGTACAGAAGAATATAGTAACGAGAAGGTGAACAAAATCACCACAAAGGCAACATCAAAACATATAGACATGGATTCCAGACCCGATGTCGGTCAGGAGCCAGAAGAGGACGAGCATATCACAACAACTACTGAGGAGCTCGAAGCTATTCCACTGTTCGAGCAGGAGACTGAGCAAAAAGTTCATATAGGCACGAGGCTATGTCCCACGAGAAGAGGTAAGTTTATTGAATATTTAAAAGCTAACACATATTGTTTCTCTTGGTTTCATTCAGATATGACATGTATACCTCCAGAAGTGATGACTCATAAACTAAATAAAGATCCATCCGTTGTGCCTGTCAAGAAAAAGAAAAGAAAGCAAGGACCATTCAAGAACCAAGTGATCAATGAAGAGGTACGGAAACTCTTGAAAATTGGTTCAATACGTGAGGTAAAATATCCTAATTGGTTAGCTAATACCGTAGTGGTACCCAAAAAGAATGGTAAATGGGGAGTATGCGTAGATTACACAGATTTGAATAAAGCATGCCCTAAAGACTCATTTCCATTACAACACATAGATCAAATGATTGATGCCACTGCAGGTCCTGAACTGTTAAGCTATCTAGATGCGTACTCTGGTTATAATCAGATAAAAATGGATCCCTCAGATGAGGAAAAAACCTCATTTATTACTAAGAGGGGGGCTTATTGTTACAAAGCCATGCCTTTTGTCCTGAAAAATGCTGGAGCCATGTATCACAGGCTAGTGACCAAGCTTTTACAAGAACATATGAGGAAAACAATAGAAGTATATATTGATGACATGCTGGTGAAATCAACACAAGCAGAAGATCATTTCATGCATCTTTCAATTACCTTCGAAATCCTACGCAGGTATAACATAAAATTAAATCCAAAAAAATGCGCCTTTGGCGTTGAATCATGTAAGTTTTTGGTTTCCTTGTATCAAATAAAGGGATTGAAGTAAATCCTGCTCATATTAAAGCTATTGATGAAATACCTGATTTACTAACAAGCAAAAAAGAAGTTCAAAGACTAACAGGAAGAATAACAACCTTAGGAAGTTTCATCTCCATGTCTTCGGGGAAGTGTTTTAAATTCTTTTAAGTTCTAAAAAAAGAAGAATCAGTTCGAATGGACTGAAGAATGCCAACATGCTCTCAAAGATCTGAAGGCCTATCTATCAAATCCTCCGCTACTGTCTAAACCAAAGGAGGGAGAACGACTACCGTTGCAGAAATTGCCGTAAGTGCAATATTGGTAAGAGAAGACAGAGGTAAACAATCTCCAATTGATTATGTAAGAAAATATTTATTAGATGCTGAAACTAGATATCCTCATCAAGAAAAATTAGCTTTAGCTCTAATCATGGCAGCTAGAAAGTTAAGACCGTACTTTCAATGTCACCCAATTACTGTTGTAAACTCATATCCACTGAGAAATATTTTGCATAAACAAGAGTTATCAGGAAGATTATATAAGTGGGCGATAGAATTGAGCGAACATGACATAATATATTAGCCTACGACTGCAATAAAGTCTCAAATTTTAGCCGATTTCGTCGCTGATTTTAATACTAGCATAATTCCTAAAGTGGAAAAAGAGTTACAAATATTCAACGGGGCTAATCCAGGAATATGGACCCTATTTACTGACAGCTCTTCTAATGTAAAATGAGTTGGTTTGGGAATTGTTTTAATATCACCTACGGGTGAAAAGATAAGACATGCTATAAAATGTTATCCCATAATTAACAATGAAGCAGATTATGAAGCTGTCATTGCAAGGCTTGAAGTAGCACGAGAACTCTCAATCGAGCAGATCGTGATCAAACGTGACTCTCAACTAGTGGTAAACCAGATGCAGGGGACTTATACTTCTAGAGAGGCTCGGATGCAGCAATATATGAAAAAGGCATGAGACCTAGTAATACAATTCCAGTCATGGAAGGTTATGCAAATACCCATGGAGGAAAATGCAGAAGAAGATACATTGGTTAACCTCGTAGCAGTTACCGACATAAAAAATAAAGACAATGCAATTGTGATTCACTTATTTCATTCAGCAATTGACCAGGACAAAATTGAGGTAACATTTAACAATTTAACCTGGGTTTGGAGAAACGAAATTGTAAACTTTTTGCAGAATGGTATCGTGCCTGAATATAAAAAATAAGCTCAAGCACTTTGCTGGAAAGTTGCACGGTACTGCCTAGTTCGTGATACTTTATACCGCAAAATGTTTGGAGGTCCATTAGCAAAGTGCCTTGGACCCAATCAAACGAAGTACTTGATGAAGGAAGTACACGATGGAAACTGCGGAAACCACGCAGGAGTGAGGTCCTTAGTCAAAACCCTAATCAAAGTAGGGTACTACTTGCCTAAAATGGAAGTAGACGCTGAGAATTTCGTAGCTAAATATGACAAATGTCAACGATATGCTAACAATATGCATCGACCAGCAGAATTACTCCACCCAGTGGTGTCACCATGGCCATTCATGAAATGGGGCATGGATATAGTGGGACCTCTTCCCCCAGCTAAAGGAAAGGTACGTTTCTTACTCGTATTAACAGATTATTTCACAAAATGGGTGGAGGCAGACACTTTTAAACAGGTGCGAGAAAAATAAGTGAAAAACTTCATATGGAAACACATAATATGCCGCTTTTGAATACCAAAGGAGATCGTATGTGAAAATGGCCCACAATTCATAGGCTCACAAATCACAGAATTCTTCGAAATACATAAGGCACGCAACCACTCTCCAAATAAGAGGCTTGACTAGTCCCAAGCAAACTTTGAAGAATCGACAATATTTAATGATAACAGGGTCGATGGGAGGCTTGAATCCTAATGCGAAAGGATAAGTATAAGCGTAAGAATACCCAGTCATATAAGAGTTTATTCGTTGGTTATCATTAGGAACAACAACAGGAAAATCAGACTTCCAACAACAATCCCTGCGTACGAGTGGCACGAGTGACACTAAACCCTCTATTATTTGGGCTGGATAAAGGTCTGCACTATCATGTGATGACATGGATGAAAGCTGCTTACTCATGGCCTCACGATCCTTGGCAAAAGAATACTCGGCAAGAACAATCTCATCGACTCTCGACTCGCGAAGTGGTTCATTGTGTTCTCCACTCTTTGATGAAGATCTAAAAGCCCAAGCCCTCAAATAAGACAAAGAAACAGTAGACTTAGAAGATGGCGGAGGAGTAGTATGGGAAGAAGAACCCATGGAAGGTGTAGAACTTAAGCTCCTAAGTCTACCGGCCCTCCTACTCCGTGTTGGAGCAGAAGAAAAAGTCAATTAATCTACAATAATGACCTTTTTGGATTGCTGGTTTGAAGAATACATAATTACGAGGATGAAGAATTTACAAATAAAGAAAGAAGGTTAGAAGGTTTTTGTGAAAGTAAAGAAAGGAAAAGGGGTATTTATACTAAGAGGCAACCGTAAAAAAATAGAAAAAACAATGATGTGAAAGTCATAATTGAAGCTGTCACAAGCAACGCATACATTCAGAGACGGATGCAATGGTATGAGTGAAACGACATCAAAATATTCCCGCCATAAATGAGTATCCACTTACCAAATATTTAATCAATGAATAAATGGTAAGTGGGGGGACTATCTTTATTGGTAAAAATAGGCTTCACACGTGTACTAATTATGATGACAAAGCAATCCATGTGGAGAATGAAAACATGACAACTGAACGAGACTTTACGAAGAGGTACGAGACAACGAGGAACGAAACCACATGCCCACGAGGTAATCAGATACGACAATCTCAATCTAATTGAGGAGATGACGAGACACAGTCAGAATGAATCGAGGCAGAATAAAGGGCATGTTCGAAGATCTTCAATCAATGAGTCAAACGTTACATAATCTTCACGCAAATATTACGATTAATCATTGTAACATTACATTAATGTTGTTATTAGTCATTAATGATCAATCACTGAAAATAATAGACGTTATATTAAGAAATTCCCTATAAAAGGGAGTAAAATATAACTTGTAAGGACACGTTCGAACCACTATTGAAATATACTTACTTTTACGCATCTTTGTTGCAATCTGTTTGCAAGTCTTATTACAATTGTTAACATATTCTCTTGGTTATCAGAAACCCAAGTACTTATTAAAAAAGCTTTGGCAGAGAATCTAATTCTTTGGTTAAACAAAGGTAAGGTAGATATACTAAATGAAATATCGCCACTCGGCATGTACAACAAAAGTTTCCCAAAACCCGTAATGTCACTTTTAAGTCACAAGATTTATACCGTAATAGCTCTATACAACGAAAAGGAAATACATAAAAGTATATATAAAACCGGAGTGGAAGGTGACTCGAAGTATTCTGCGGACGCGGCAGAATTACCTTGCGGTCTCCTCGAAATAGCTACAACGACTCCTAGCCACGGAACTGAGTACTGGTACCTGGATCTGCACACGAAACACATGTGCATGAAAGGGCATGAGTACACTACAATTGGTACCCATTAAGTGCCAAGCCTAACCCCAGTCAAGTAGTGACGAG
Organism: Nicotiana undulata; assembly: GCA_005239495.1. Classification (NCBI taxonomy): domain Eukaryota; kingdom Viridiplantae; phylum Streptophyta; class Magnoliopsida; order Solanales; family Solanaceae; genus Nicotiana; species Nicotiana undulata. The sequence goes on from ML262892.1 coordinate 43,463, forward strand.
GTCAGGTTAAGGCTCTGTTGGATTTATAAATAAAACAATTTAGAATAGTAAAGAAGGAAAATAAATTATAAGGTAAGCAGTAAAAATGAATAAATCGGAAATAAATAGCATCAGGTAGCCCTTGGCTCAGCACAACGTATCACACAATGGAGTCTTCCGGGATACTTCCCTTAGTTCCAAATATAAAGATGCAGTAAAGGGGAAAGCTCCCGCAATACGTCCGTAGTCCCAATTTAAATTTGCAGCACAGGGGGAAAGCTCCCGGAATACGTCCGTAGTCCCAATTTAAATATGCAATGCGAATGAATGCCAGATAAGGTATACTTAAACAGTTCAGGAAAAGTCAAAGACAAGAACAAGATAAAGACTAACCAATATGGTGCACATTGTATCAAATAGGGAATTTAGGTAAAACAGTTAGGCATGCTTCTTCCTAATCTAAACTACACAAGTAATACATTAAATTGTGAAATAAGAGTAAAATGATTTATGGCATGGATAGGAAAAATGGAATTTGAGAAACAATGGCCCGTGTACGTACTACTCACCTCACGTACACGGCGCCCATACAACAAATAGTGTCACAAAACCAAAGGGAAGTCCCCACCACAGAGTTAGGCAAGCCACTTACCTCGACTGCTCTACTCAACTCAACACCACGTTCTTGCCATGAGTACCCGACTCCGAAGGGCCCAAATCTATTCAATTCAATTGTATTATATAAATATCACTTTAATAAATAAATATAGCTAATTAGTTCGAAGCTAATACGCGAAATAAGGAAAATTACCCAAAAGGTTCCCTGGGCCCACGTCTCGAAATCGGGTAAAAATTACAAATTCGAACACCCATTCACTCACAAGTCTATCCATACAAGAATTACTCGAATCGGATACCAAAATCTCGATTAAAACTCAAAAACTTGGGTTAAGAACTTTATCCAAATTTTCCCCAATTTTCCACCAAAATATCGAAATTAAAGGATGGATTTAAGTGTATAATCATGGAAATTAGTCTAAACAGAGTAGGAATTACTTACCCAAATTTCCTAGGTGAAAATCTCTCCAAAAATCACACTTTCCCGTGCTCTCAACTTTAAAATATGAATTATGGCTTTAATCCTCGAGTATTAGTCTTATTAGCACAGTGATCACGCACCTGCGACCTTTTGCGTCGCACCTGCGGTCCCGCACCTGCAGAAAATACATCGCAGGTGCGAAAGCTTACTAAATGTACTGGGGCCACACGTGCGGTAACTGGGCCGCATCAGCGGCTCTGCACATGCGGAACCTAGACTGCACCTGCAAGCCTGGCTTACCTTGGCCAAAACGGCACCTGCGAAGCCCAGTCGCATGTGCGAAACGCTAGAACCAGCAATGCTTCAACTGGTTTTCTAGGTCCAAAATCATCCCGTTGAGCATCCGAAACATCCCCGAGGCCCCCGGGATCTCAATCAAACTTACAAACCAATCCCAATACTCTATCCAAACTTAGTCGAGCCTTAAAAACACAACACATAACATCAAAATCCACAATCGATGTTGAAACACGACAAAACTAGTCCGAATGACCTCAAATTTTACACATAAGTCATAAATGACACTATGGACCTACAGCCACTCTTAGAATTCCATTCTGAGCCCGGTATCAAAATTTCACCTATCGGCCGAAATTACCGAAATTCTAACTTTCGCCAATTCAAGCCTAAATCTACTACAGACCTCGAAAACACATTTTGGACATGCTCTTCACCTCGCAATCACCCAACTGAGCTAACGGAGTCGACAGAATTCCATTCTGAATCTGTCTTCACAGAGTTCCAACTACGGTCTGATTTCTAAAGCTTAAACTCACATATAGGGACTATGTGTCCCAAAACTCTCCGAATTTCTCAACCAAATGCTCCGACAAGCCCCAAAAGCAGATATAGACATGGGGAAAGTAGTTATTAGGGGATCATGCGCTAACTCTCAAAACGACCGATCGAGTCGTTACAAAGCGTCACTTGGAATATGTTGGATTACTCTTGAAAGCTGTTATGGTTGTGGAAAGAGGAGGCACAAGAAGAAAAAATGCCTTGGGTTGGGTACACTTAGCCCGGTTTGCCGGATATATAGGTGGGAACATTCGGCGTCGAGTTGTGAATATGCTCAGGAGTGTGTTAGGGGTTGTAGGTTTGGTAAATTCCAAAGGCCCACATAACAAACCGGTATCGAGATTGTTTTTCTAGCCATGGAGTCCTGGAGGAAGGATAAGGGGAATGCTTATGATGTATGCAAAAACGAAAATATCAGGTTAGTGGGGCGAGCCAGTCTAGAGGACCTCATCCTCGTTGCGTGAAGTGTAGAAGGTGTAATTTGGGGGGTATGCCACTATGGTACCAGTGTATGTTATAGATGTGGAGTCGAGGGGCATTAGTTTAGGCACTACCCCGTCAATCTAAGGTCACCAAGCAAGTCACTTCTTGGTACATCATTCTTAACACCACATACTTTTCCTTGTTGTATATGTACATCTATATTGCGAGCATGCATAAATATGGTCTTAAAGAGAATCTTAATCACACAAACTTGCTTGTATCAACTGCTTGAACGTGATACATCATTCGTGAAGCCTCTTTATAAAAATTATCTTACTTAAAACCTCTTGAGGAATCGAGTTCTATAATGATCTCCTCGAAATGAGTGATAACCCTAGGTTAATTCTTCCTATTTGCTTCCCTGAACTCTCAACAAAGAACTATACCTGATGGATTTCTTATATAACCGTTTGATCCAAGTGGATACATCTGCTCACTTGTGCCTTGCACGCACCATCATAATATTTACCTTCTTGACATCGAATCTAATGCAAGCATCCTAGTGTTGAGATCTTTCTTGAGCCACTCTCTCTCTCTCTCCTTCTCTCTCTCTCCGCTGTATGTGGCTCATATGGTTTGAGCAATTACTTTATCCCCTTTGTGAACATGATCATAAACCCTTTTCACTATCTAGTAACGTAAGAGCATGTCTCAACACCTATCATATGTATACATGTCAATTGAAATGATCACTTGTCCGCATAAAGCTTCTCAGAAAATTTGAGATTTTCACAAATGTGTCATAGAAAAGTCTTGTGTTTGCCCATACTAGTATAACTTTTTTCCCACTTAGGACGCTCCGCAATAAGTAGCTCACGTTGTTACTAGTATTGTAGTTTCCCATGACATGGTCTGGTATTGCAGTTTGACAGTTATTATAGCAGAACCATGTCTAGCTCGTAACAAATGTTCATTTTCTCTTTACACCTTTGCAATATGTATTGACTATATTCCTTAGTTAATTAGTTCTGCTTGTTTCCTGACACATGTTGGATAACCATGAGAAATCTCATCCTTCCATATGTTGCTGAAACACCTCCTTTTTCATAAGGGTCCTTAATAGGATCTTCGTCAAGACCGAATGCACCTTTGGGGTTATCATAGCATCATGCCTGCTTCTCATGTTTTCCAATCATTCATTAACATCTGGGTACTTTTCAAGTCACAAGACCCGTGGAGAATTTATTATGAACATTCGCAAACCTTCCATGATTATTTTATAATGTCTCCCTAGGTTTCGTTATTTTGAAACATTCGTCTTCTAGAATCATTGACTATATCATTGTCCTGTGCGAAGAGTTTACTATCCGTGGTATTCCATATCCCTGGGTGGCTATGAGTTCTATTTTCCTTTCTCCCCGGAGAATCATATTAACAACTTGAACCTCTCTAACCAATGCATGATTCCATCCCAATAATAAGATGTCTTAGCTACATGGTTTCACTCGTGTACGGTTGAAGTTAAGTAGCCTTACCTCGACATTTCCCTCCCCACTTAAGGTGGATGTTCCAGATTATTAGGCTCGTTGTCACGACCCAAAATTGATAGGTCGTGATGGAGCCGGACACCATTGTCAAGCAAGCCACCCCTCCATAAGTTAAAATACTTTCCTGTTTAACATTTTTAAAATCGTTGCCTTTTCTGCATTTCATAATCAAAGTGAATAAATTTTCATGAATTAAACACGACAGGAAATCAACTTAGTTTAACAAGATAAATCTCATCACATCCCCAGAACCCGGTGACACAAGTACATGAGAAACTTCTAAGAACTTATACAATTATACAACGCTTGTCCGAGGAACAAATTGGACAAAACTATAAACATAAAATGTAAATACATAGAAGGGGGACTCTGCCAGCTGCGGAACGCCTCCGGATGGATGCAGCCCAAATAAATATCCAAATCAATCAATGTACTATAAAGGTACCTGTGCAAAAACATGCACAACAAGTGAAGTATGAGTACATAAACATATGTACCCAGTGAGTATCCCGTCTAATCTCGGAGAAGTAGTGACGAGAGGTCGACTTGACACTCACTAAGGTCAAACAATATAAGTAGGACAGAATATGATGAAAGCGGTAGGCATGTGAAGGCAATTAAACAACAGATATATATATGTAAGGCACTGAAATCTGAGTAATTACTGAAAATAAGTTAATAAGTAATTTCTTCTTCATTTCTTCCCTCAAATATCAGTCAAGTCCTTATCCATGAAACCATGTTATCACTTTACGTCCCTAAATTAATTTAACAATTTAAGTCACAAGTGGTATATCATATGTGTATATATATATATATATATATGTCGAGGGTCGTTCGACCCAAACCAACAATAAAATAAACTGTGCACTGCCGAGGATCGAACGGCCCGTCCCATAAGTGCATTCTTTCAAATTAATTATAAAGCTTCCCTCGATTGCGAATCATACTTGAGACTTGAGTGTTGACTCTTACATATACTGAATTATCATAAAGCTTCCCTCGATTGTGAATCATACATGCGACTCGAGTGCTGACTCTTATATATACTGAATTATCAGAAAGCTTCCCTAGATCACGAATCATACCTGCGACTCGAGTGCTGACTCTTACATTTACTGAATTATCATAAAGCTTCCCTCGATCGCGAATCATACCTGCGACTCGAGTGATGACTCTTATATATACTGAATTATCATAAATCTTCCCTCGATCATGAATCATACCTACGACTCGAGTGCTGACTCTTACATTTACTAAATAATCATAAAGCTTTCCTCGATCGCGAATCATCCCTGTGACTCGAGTGCTGGCTCGTATATTTATATATATACCGAATTATTCATAAGCTCAGTAGAGGCTATACTTTTAACAAAGATTAATTCACTGAAAGTTCAGAGGCAACTTTCCACCATTTTAATACTAGTTTGAAAATAATAAGGAATTCGAAGTACGCCTAAGATACACATAAGGCACATAAGAGCATGATGTGGCCCTAAAATTACCCGACATGGCACAATTCCTTTTTATATTACTTTCCGGAAAACAATTCCTTTCGTATTATTTATATTCCATAAAACTCAGAGAAACATAACTACGTATAGCAGGATTTCATAAAATATAATTCATCACAAGAAGAACACAAGGCATGATGTGGGGCCTAACTACCCAGACATAACAATAATAGCCGCTACGTACGGACTCTCGTCACTTGGTACGTACGTATCCCCCACAAAAAATTACACACAGCATATAGAACACCTATGGGGGCAATTCCCTCTTACAAGGTTAGAAACGAGACTCACCTCGTGTCGAGCCTACTTTCCGGGTCAAGAATGCGCCCGAAACTTCAAACTCGTCTCCCAAGAACTCGAAACTAGCCACAAGTTACTAAATTATATCAATAAATGCTAAATGAATCAATTCTAATGCATGGAAGTGAGTTTTTTAAAGTCTTTCCCCAAAAGTCAAAAATCAAACCCGGGCACTCTCGGTCCAAACCCGAAATTCGAACCAAAACCCGATTACCCGTTCTCCCCCGAGCCCGGATATATAAATGGTTTCGGAATCCGACCTCAATTTGAGGTCTAAATTCCCAAATTTCAATATTCTTAGGTTTTACCCAAAATTCCAAATTCCACCATGAAAACCCTAGATTTTAGGATGCAATCTTGTAAAAAGAAGTTAAGGAGTGAAGAAAATGAGTTAGAAATCACTTACCAACATTTTGGAGAAGAAAGAGTGTTTGGGAAATCTCCTCTTATGTCTTTGGGGCCTTGAAAAATGCAAAATAACTGAAAATACCACTTATTTATACCCCTTTCAGATCCCCCCACCGCGGTCAGCGAAAAAGGGACCGGGGCCGCGCTAGCAAGGTCAAGAAAATCTGAAGAAAACCAAGAAAAATGACTACAGTGACATGCTTTAGTATTTTGGCCATAACTTCCTCTACAAATGTCCAAATTACGATTTCTTTACCTTTCTGGAAACTAGACACGAAGGGATACAACTATCTTTTTTGAATCCTCTCAAAATTCCTTGTAGACCAAAAGATGTAAGCCGCCGAAGTCAGACCAGTGACCCAGCCCCTCCACCGCGGACTGCGAAAACACAACCGCGTCCGTGAAGCCCCCCCCCCCCC
>ML262895.1:0-10600 GCA_005239495.1 Nicotiana undulata
ATATATATATATATATATATATATATATATATATATATGTGTGTGTGTGTGTGTGTGTATGTATCAATTAAGTATTAAATATTGTTTATTTAAAATTTAGGATCTTAAATCAATTAAATATTATGTATTTGCGTGTGTGTATACACATACTGTAATGCATCTTAATACCTCGTCAGGGTCCAATATTTTTCTAAAATTTTCATCTAAAACATTTTGAGTGCAGCTATTTCACGTCCATATGAATATCAATTTAAACAATAAATGACCCCGTCAATATGAAAAAAAAGTTGTTCTTCATAGGGAAAAAATTGGCGCAACGGAGGGAGTATTGACGCGACTAAAGAAAATTTGTGATACGAGAATTTCATCGGTGATTTGCATTTGAAAATCATAATGGGGAATAATACGTATAATCTTTTGAATTATAAATGAAGGACTTAAGTTGAAGAAAGAACTAAAACATTATAATTTTAAAAACCTTACATAAATTGGAGCTGATAATTTTAAGGCAAAATAGACGCTCCAGATAGGGCTGTGCACGGATCGGATTGGATCGGATGTATCACATTTCGGATTCGGATTTCGGATTCTAGAACATGCAATCCGAATCCGATCCGAATTATATCGAATCGGATTCGGATTTTAAAGTTTGGATCGGATCGGATTTCGGATCGTAAATGCCTCAATGTTGCAAACTAATATGTATATTTTCTTTGTAAAAGAGGCAATGCATTAAGAAAAATTCATGTTTATACAATTATGAGAGTACTATGGTGCCAATATAGCTAACTCTAGCAATTGTAAAGGTAATAACTTGGAGGAAGATGTAAAGAAAGTACTGACTATCCGAAATTAAAGTGTAGTATTTATACATTGCCTAATAATTTCGGATCGAATCGGATTAAAATATACCAATCCGAATCCGATCCGAAATCCGAAATTTTTATAAACACAATCCGAAATCCGGTCCAATCCGAAATCCGAAATTGAATGGATCGATTCGGATTTCGAATATCCGATCCAAATGAACCGCCCTAGCTCCAGATACGAGGAAACAATGTGTATGGTTGATAGGAGAATTTAATTTTTAAGGCAAAATTTAAACGGAAAAATTATTTTCACCAAATCGTGTTTCCTGTAGGTTATCTCAGCCAAATCGGTAAAATTATCTGTAAAATCTTTTCAAAATAATAAATTTGGGAAACCTTTCATAAACGAAACTAATGGATCTTTTTTAATATTCTTTGTGAAAGGGAAAAAAGAGAATATTTTTATGATGCAAGATAGGAACTCTCTACACAAATTAGTAAATATTTAATAACTTAATCAACTTCCAAAACGACTGATGACCATTAACAATATCAAATTTTGTAAATGCAGGATCTTTACAAATCTCCATGACAAATCTGTAAGTGAAATCTATGAATATTTAGTAAATCAATTTCTACATTACAACTTGATAATCACTGGCACCAAATCTTCATTAATTTCCATACCACCTAAATTAACGCATTTACCATACCTTAATTCACTACAAAAAATTCACCATCTTTATATAATTATTAAAGGACCATTCATCAACAGAAAAAGAAGCCAAAAAAAAAAGGTTTAAGGCAAATTATACAAAACATGAATCTCTTTCACTTCTTCTTTGTTCTTATTGCTTTGTTCCTTCCTAGCACTGAGAAAATGGTTCAAGCTATTCAATCACATGAAAGTTTAACAGCAAAAGGTGAAAAAATCTTACAACCTTTTTTAGCAGCACACAAGATTTCAAGAAAGTTAAATGATGTTCAACGATGGCCCGGGTCTTCGTACCGTTTGGTTCCTAGTGGCCCGAACCGGGCCGAGAGTCCAGAGAATCCTCCAGTGCGGGTCGAGCCCAGCAAAAAAATATACACTTTAAATCCGTATCGTTAAATTTTTCGTTACGTAACGACGAAAAGTTATCCCTTTATGTATTGATCGATGTAGTGTGGTTGTATCGTTGTCTTGAATTTTTCTCTCATCTTGTCCTTTATTATTAATAAATAATCTTATTTTATCATTTTACCATAGCTGTTTATATAATAATTCTATCTCGTACCATAATTTTTTTAAATAATATTGTAAGTTTATCTTTCATATGGTTGGTGCATGTTATCGAAACGATGGCAAACGATACAGTCTATCCAAATATTGTATGTATCAAATGATACAGTACACTATAATAAATAGAATAGGTTCAATTTTATCCCTATATTATGGTATATGGCTCACTTTTGTCTTCCGTTAGTAAACTGGGCCAAAAATGTCCCTCAACTTAACACAATGGGCCAAAAATGTCCCTCAACTTTACAGCCCTCCACACAAGCCATTTTAATCCTACATGGCATCCACGTGGCTGTGACATGGCAGCCACATAAAGCGGGCAGCCCTCTAAACCTGCTCCGACCCATTTCCAAACAAAAAACTGCTGTAACATTACACTGTTCAAAACTTCCAGTTTTGCAAAGAAAAAAAAAAAAAACAAATTGTTGTAACAATACACAAAAAAACTGCTGCAAATAAAACACTGCCTGTCCAGTTTTTCAAAAAGAAAAAAAACTGCAGTAATATTACATTGTCCAAAACTGTCCAGTTTGGCCAAGTAAATAAAACACTTTCCAAACTGTCCAGATTTAAGAAAAAACAAAAAAAAATGTAAATAAAACACTTTCCAAACTGTCCAGTTTTTAAAAAGAAAAAACTGCAGTAACATTACACTGTCCAGTTTTGCAAAAAAAAAAAAAATACTGTAAACAAAACACTGTCAAAAAAAAAATCTGCTGTAAACAAAACACTGTCCAAACTGTCCAGATTTTTGTGTAATGTTACAACAATTTTTTTTTGTTGCAAAACTTGAAGTTTTGAACAGTGTAATGTTACAACAGTTTTTTGTTTGGAAATGTGTCGGAGCAGGTTTAGAGGGCTGCCCGCTTATGTGGCTGCCATGTCACAGCCACGTGGATGCCATGTAAGATTAAAATGGCTTGTGTGGAGGGATGTTAAGTTGAGGGATATTTTTGGCCCATTATGTTAAGTTGATGGATATTTTTGGCCCAATTTACTAACGGCGATGATATTTTTGGCCCAGTTTACTAACGGAGGACAAAAGTGAGCCATATACCATAATATAGGGATAAAATTGGACATTTTCCGTATAATAAATACGATACATTATGTAACAACCATCCAAACAAGCTATTATGGTCCAGTGTTCTTTTCGAGATAATTTGTGCTTCTATAGTTCTATTCAACTATGCAATTAATTTTTTATTTTTTTTTGCAATTAAGTGTTAAAGCTTATATTTTAAGATTGTTAGCTCATTTAGATTCCGCTCCATTTTCACTCAACCCGCTCATTTTACACTTTTAATCAAAATGTCAGTGTATTGATAGAACTTTGGATTGAAAGCCAAGAAAAAGGAATTATCACGTTTGATCTACATCCTTGGACTTGGGTCAAGCAAGATGTATTACTCTCAGTGTTTCAATTTAGATGACACACTTTTCTTATTAGTATATTTAAAAAGGAAGGACACATTTCTATAATTGGAAATAATTCAACTTTGAACTTTTTATTTTGTTCATTTTACTTTTAATGAGAAGCTTTGATAACTACACAAATGTTATGGCCCCACAAAGTTTTTAGTAATTAAGCTTTTAAGACCACAAGTTTCAAAAGTCTTACTCTTTTCTCTTACATCTTGTTTGGATGGTTATTATAATTACATATTGTATTATGTTGTGTTATATCGTTTAACTTTTGGTTAGATTGTATTGTTTGCAGCTGTTAAATAACATTTTACAGTTTGGTGGGAGATTTGGAGTGACAAAAAAAAGAGGGTAAAATAGAATTGTGGAGTAATAAATTAGGGCATTGAAAAGAAAAATAGGAAACAATTCCACCATACCAGATTGGTTGTTTCACAAAAAGGGACTTTTCATTGTTCTGGTATATGGATTTAATAATACACTACAGTCAATTTTAATGAAACAATTAAAACAAATATTGTTTTGAGATAACAATACAATACGATACAATGAGTAACAACCATCGAACAAGCTGTTAAACTCCGTATCATCCGTGTCGAGTCAAACTAGCACATCTAAATTAAAACATATGAAGTACAATTTATGAACTACAAATAAATATAATAATAAATATTTATACTAACTGCCCCACAGATGCATGTAAATATCGCATACGCAGGTTACTTTCTTAAAGCCATTAACTCTTAGTCAAAGTTGATTACACCTTTTAAATTGTGCAATAAAGTACTTAACTAAAGACATTTTAAAAACATGTTACAATAAAGATAGATCAGTTTCCATCGCATGAACATTACATATCCTGCATTATAAATATGACATCCTCCTTCTTAATCTCCATCACAATTCCAAATCCTATCTATTAGGTGAAAACATACAATCGTAACACAACTTTTACATTTTGTAAGAAAAATGACTTCCGTCCGTGTATTTGCACTTGTTTTCTTGTGCATATCAATCGGGGTTTCTCCGAGCGTTGCACAATTACTTGGTGGAGGCCTTTTGCCGGGTTCAGGATCGGGTCAGGTCGATAATGGACTTTTTCCCGATATTTCCAAATGCTTAGCATCAGTGTTAAATGTTCCTGGATGTGTTGAAGAGATTTTAACATCTTTTTTAAGTATTCGATTTCGATTAATTGGTCCTCAATGTTGCAAAGCTGCATTAGACATTGAGGAAAGTTGTTGGCCTAAGATTATCCCTTTGAGTTCTCTTTTCCCTTTAGCACTTAGGAGTTTTTGCTCCATACAAGGTTCATTACCACCAACATTTCCTCCCCCTCAAGTTCCAATAGTTGCTAGTTTGAAGACTGCCATAGAAAAGAACTAAGTTGTTTATCGTCCTTCAGTTTCTTTTTAATAAATGGGTACCGATGAGAGTTGCACCGAGAAGATTGTCTGTTTTAGTGTCATGTTGAATTTTTTGATAATTTAATTTATATTATCAAGTTCTTAGATAATACACTCTTTTATTTATTCACTTAACTAATGTCTTAGTTATTAAATCTGCACACTATAAATACTTATTTGTTGTTGCTTGCCAACCTAATAGCATGTTCATGATTAATTTTTCCTCGGTTAAATTTTATGTTTCATTTTCTGCTTTTAATCCGTCCCTAAAAGAAATGACATATATATTTTTGAACTCGAAAATAATTTAACTTCAAATTCTCAGTTTATTCTTAATAACATGTTTAATACCAAAATTATCAAAACTCTTCATTATTTCAAAAAGTTCGCGCCCCTTCATAAAATGCAACGTAGCACGCTCTACTGGCTAAAAGGTAATTGGGGTATTGCAACTGGTAGTACGTAAGCTTGGGCGATTTGCATCCATACCTTGTATTTGTGCCACCTTTTAACCTACACCCTGTTTTTATAAATTATTGATTTGGTAGCCAGCTGACAAAAAATCGGTAATAATATGACAATTCTACTCCTGACAAAACATATAAAAACTCTTTACGATTTGCATCACGCACAAAACACTTCGCCGATTCTCCTCCATCACTCCGTCTCTTCTCAGATCTCCTCTCCCCAAACCAGAAATTTGAACCAGACGAAATTCAAAAATTCAAATTCAAAATGTAAGTTTTCGAACCTGATTGATCTTCATGGTACAAATTAGTACGTAATGATGAGACCTGAGATTTTCAATGACGAATTGATTAATGAGCTTTTATTTGCTAAACTACAGAAGTAATAATATGCTTAAGTTCTGTACTGCTTTCTATAGTTTTTTGATGAGTTTTTCCAAAAACATCAGCATATATGCTAAAGTTTAATTCATTTTCAAAGAACTTCAGCATAACCGCTGAAGTTTTCCTTTAATTAATGTATTTTTTTTAACTTTATAGAGAAATAATATTAAAAAAAGCGCAGAAAAACATTCAAACAAGAATCATTGATTTAAAAACAGATAAAAACATACTAATCGTCCATAAAAATTAAAAAAAAAACATAATAACCAAAAAAAAACTTTTGTTCTGTTTGTGCTGAAGTTTTTTAGTTTATTTGCAAACAATTAGGTTCCCTATGTGCTGAAGTTTTTATCCCTGTATTCGATAGTTTAGTCATGACCTTTTCCAAAAACTTCAGCACAATATGCTGAAGTTTTTTAGTTTATTTTCAAACACTTAGGCTACCTACGTGCTGAAGTTTTTATCCCTGGATTCGATAGTTTAGTCATGACCTTTTCCAAAAACTTCAGCACAATATGCTGAAGTTTTTTNTATGTGCTGAAGTTTTTATCCCTGTATTCGATAGTTTAGTCATGAGGTTTTCCAAAATCTTCAGCCAAATATGCTGAAGTTTTTTAGTTTATTTTCAAACACTTAGGCTACCTACGTGCTGAATTTTATCCTCAGACGGACGATAGTCCGAGCGTACTATTCAGATTTTGGAGGATATGTTGCGAGCATGTGTCGTCGACTTTGGTGGATCATGGGATCAGTTCTTGCCCTTATCAGAGTTTGCCTACAACAACAGTTATCCGTCGAGCATCCAGATGGCTCCTTATGAGGCGTTGTATGGGAGGCGATGTCGGTCTGCAGTCGGATGGTTTGAGCCGGGAGAGGCTAGGTTATTGGGTTCTGAGTTAGTCCAGCACGCCTTGGACAAGGTGAAGATTATTCAGGATAGACTTCGTACAGCTCAGTCCAGGCAAAAGAGTTATGCAGATCGCAGAGTTCGAGATTTGGCTTTCATGATAGGAGATCAGGTGTTTCTTAGAGTGTCGCCTATGAAGGGCTTGATGAGGTTCGGGAAGAACGGTAAGTTGAGCCCTAGGTACATTGGTCCATTTGAGATTTTGGACAAGGTAGGAGAGGTGGCCTACAGACTTGCCTTGCCACCGCATTATTAGTCGTGCATCCAGTGTTTCATGTATATATGCTCCGGAGGTATATTGCGGATCCATCTCATGTTCTTGACTTCAGCGGTGTCCAATTGGACAAGGATCTGACTTATGAGGAGGAGCCGGTAGCCATATTAGCTAGGAAGGTTCGTCAGTTGAGATCGAAGAGTTATCCTTCGGTCCGTGTTCAGTGGAGAGGTCAGCCTGCCGAGGCAGCTACTTGGGAGTCTGAGTCCGATATGAGGAGTCGTTATCCCCATCTTTTCTCAGACTCAAGTACTTTTCTATGTCCGTTCGAGGACGAACGTTTATTTTAGAGGTGGAGATTGTGATGACCCAAAAGGTCATCCTGTGTATATATGGCTAAGTCTCTGTTTTGAGGCCCTGAAAGCCTCCGTTAATCTCAGCTCGATATGCACGCGCAGCCCGGGCGTGTTGCCGAGAAGCTTTTATGTGAAAACTTGATGAAAACGGAATTTTATAATAATTAATGGAATAGAGTTGACTTTGGTCAACAGTTTTGGTAAATGGACCCGAACCCATGATTTGACGGTCCTAGAGGGTCCGTAGGAAAATATGGGACTCGGGCGTATGCCCGGAATCGAATTTTGAGGTTCCAAGCCCGAGAAATAAATTTTTAAAGAAAATTGTTTTCTGAAAATAATAAAGGTTTTTGAAAATGAATATTTATGTGAAAACCGTGTTACCGGGCCCGTATTATGGTTCCGGATCCCGGAACAGGTTTAATATATGATATGTGACTTATCTATGAAATTTTGTGTAAAACGGACTTGAAATGACGTGTTTCGGATCAAAATCGGAATAATTAAGCTTTTTGAGGCTTTAAGGAATTTCAATGAATTTTGGAGTTTAATTCCTTGATTGTGATGATATGTTGGTGATTTAAATACATGAATAAGTTCGTATGATGATTTGGGAGTTGTGTGTGTTCTTGGTTTTGAGCCCCGAGGGCTCGGGTGAGTTTCGGGTAGCTAACGGGGTGTAAAAGAGTAAAACATCTGGTGTTTCTTGAGTTTTCTGGTGTCTGTTAGTTTCCTTTATGCGATCGCATAGGCTATGTCGGGTTCGCATAGTGTAATTGAGAGGGGGGGGGGGGATTTGTGACTCTATGTGATCGCATAGTTGCTCCCGCGATCGCATAGAGTGTAGGTGATCTGGGTGGGGGCTAGGTAATTACTCTCTGCGATCGCATATTCCCTTCCGCGATCGCAGAGCTCAAGCCAGTTCTCTTTCCCGATCACAACCCCCATCCTGCGATCGCATAGGGTCAGCCAAGCTCTCTTTTGCGATCGCAGAGTGTAATTTTGGCCCAGGTATTTTTGAGTCTTAAAAACAGAATATTACACGGGATTCCATAATTTTTCACCTTCTTCTTCTTCTTCTCCAAACCCCATAGCCGAGTTCCAAGCCATCATTCCACTATAGCCACTTAGGTAAGTGATCCTAACACTAACTTCTTTCATTTCCCTTCCCTAATCACTAGAATCTAGGCCTAAAATCCTAAAATCAAAGTGGAAATTAGGGGTTTTTGGGTAGAGTTAGGTTTTTGGGAAATTTGGGTAATTCAACCTCAATTTGAGGTTGTATTTCAAAACAAATTATATATTCTAACTCGTGGGGGTATGGGTGATCGGGTTTTGGTCCGAGCCTCGTGTTTGGACCAAGCGGGCCGGGGGTCGAATTTTGATAATTTTGGAAGAATGCTAGGAATTGTATATTTAAGCTATGGGATTGTATTAATGAGTCATTATTGATATTATTGAGTTAATTATGCCTAGATATTATTGATTCGGAGTCGAATTCTAAAGGAAAGGCGGTATTAGGGGCTTGATTGCATTTTTGGACCGAGGTAAGTCTCTTGCCTAACTTTGGTGAGGGAATAGGTATTGTGCACTATGTGTTACGTGTTCATCATGTTCAATGCATAGGTAAGGTGACGAGTACCTATGCATTGTGTGTCAAAGTATGCCCGTGAGTCCGTTTTGCTTAAATTTCTTGTTATTGCCTCAAGGATTATCGTGTTATGAAGTAGTTCTTTTGGGAAGTTATGTACTCGTAAGGAATTGGTGATAGCTGAGACCCTTGCGGGGCAAATGTGTTTGATTGTGGTTGTTATTCCCCGTGTCGGGTGGTTGTGAATTGAATTTCGGTAATTGATTCCCTTGCCAAGTTTGTTATTTGTTGTTGGTAATACTTGGGTGAGGAAGAGAGTAAAGCACGAAGGGTGATGTCGTGCCATTCATTCATATCATTTATTATTTATTTATTGCAATGTGAGGAAGAGAGTAAAGCACGAAGGGTGATGCCGTGCCTTTCATTCATATCACTCATTATTTATTTATTGCAATGTGAGGAAGAGAGTAAAGCACAAAGGGTGATGCCGTGCCATTCATTTCATTTATTATTGCAATCATTTCATATATATTTACCTGTTGCATAGTGAGGACAAGAGTAAAGCACGAAGGGTGATGCCGTGCCATTCATTTCATTTATTACTGTAATCATTTCATATATATTTACCTGTTGCATAGTGAGTAAGAGAGTAAAGCACGAAGGGTGATGCCGTGCCATTCATTTATCTATTTATTTATTGTGTTTAACATCTCATTTTGCTATTTACCTGTTGCCCCCTTACTTGTTCCCGTATCCCTTGCTTATCTGTTGAATATCTGTCACTTCCTTGCTATATTTTTGGTAGAACTGTACAGGTGGATTATCGTCGTCGTGTCTAGCCTCGCCACTACTTCGGCCGGGGTTAGGCTCGGCACTTGCTCAGTACATGGGGTCGGTTGTACTAATGCTACACCTGCACTTCTCTATGTTGTGAAGATCCCGCAGTCGGACCCGGTGGACACTGATTGAGGGAGCATCCTTCAGTCCACTTCTGAGATTACAAGGTAGACCCGCAGACGTTCGTGGGCCTTGGCGTCTCTTCTATCCTCTTCTTCTATTCTGTCTTGTTTTCCTTAGTTCTAAGACAATTTTTGTGTTATTTCTTCAGACTTTGTATTTAGTAACCTCTTAGCCAGTTCATGAGTTAGTGACTCCAGGTGCCGGGATATTGTAAACGAATCGTGTTATTGGTGTTTTAAGTTATTTTCAGAAGTTATCTGCTTCCGCATTTGAAAAAAAATAATATTAGATGCTTTACTTAATTCTGTATTTTAATGGTAGTACGTTAATGAAATTGTATAAGTTGGATTGTCTAGCGGGTTCAACGTTAGACGCAGTCATGGCCCAATGGTGGGATTTCGGGTCGTGACAAAAGGGAGAGAGACAGAGTATTTATAAAGTAGTGGAATGCGGTTTGCTTGAAGAGAAAGTAGTCTTTTAATAAAAAGAGTAAAATTATCTTTTCGAAAGGCTTTTAACAAAAAAACGGGTACGGGTGCAAACATAAGAACAAAGTGGGTACATATTAAAGAGGGGCGCCTAAATAGGGCGCCCAGTGCAATTTTTACCGTAAGCTTGGATACAAAACTTCCGAATTGACTAATATTTTAGGTACCTAACCCACACCATAATGCGCTGCAGCGTGCAGCCCGATCCAATATATATTTCACTGCGACGTGCAACTCCATCCACATATCTCGTTGTGGCGTGTAGCCCGATCCATATATATATATATATATATATATATATATATATATAT
>ML262896.1:0-94153 GCA_005239495.1 Nicotiana undulata
ACACCAGATTTTTCCAACACTTTTGCACTCCGACACCTACCCGAAACTCACCCGAGCCCTCGGAGCTCAAAAACAAATATACACACGACTTCAAAATCATCCTACGGACTTATTCAAGTAATAAAACCACCAAAATAACATAAAAAACAACGAATTAAGCTCCAAAATCTATAGAATTTCCTCCAACTTCATAAACTATCAAATTTTCAATTTTTGATCCGAAACACGTCAAACCAAGTGCGTTTCTTACCAAATTTTACATACAACACATTGTAACCATATTAAACCTGTTCCGGGCTCTGGAACCATAATACGGGTCCGGTAACACAGTTTTCACATTATTTATCATTTTCAGAAGTCTTTATTATTTTCAGAAAACAATTTTCTTTAAAAATCCATTTGTCGGACTTGGGACCTCGGAATTTGATTTCCTGGCATACGCCCAAGTCCCATATTTTACTACGGACCCTCCGGGATCGTCAAATCACGGGTCCGGGTCCGTTTACCAAAATTGTTCACCAAAGTCAACTTTATTCAAATTAGTTATATAATTTCATCACTTTATCAGTTTTCCACATAAAGGCTTCCCGGCTACGCGCCCGGGCTGTGCACGCACATCAAGGTGAGATAGATGGAGGCTTTCAAGGCCTCGGAACACAGTTTTAGTTAAATTTACACAGGATGACCTTTTGGGTCATGACCGTAGCTGCTTTTGAGGCAGAGCAGCTCAGACTTGAGAGGTAAAAAAAGTACCACCCACCTACTTTCAGCGGACTAGCTTCAGATGATGCTCTAGGTTTTCTTGAATAGTGTCATCGTATTCTCCGCACTATGGGCATTGTGGAGACAAGTGGGTTTCTTTCATTGCTTTCCAACTGAGGGGAGAGACATATATGTGGTGGCATGCCTATGAGCTGAGTAGTCCAGATGAGGCAACTTCACTTACTTGGACTCAGTTTTCAGAGATGTTTCTGCGAGAGTATGTCCCTCAAAGCCTCAGGGATGCTTGGCGCACAAAGTTTGAGCAGATGCGCTAGGGTGCTATGACTGTATCGGAGTATGCAGTCTGTTTCAGTGAGTTAGCTCGTCATGCACCGGCTTTGGTTGCCACAGTCAGAGAGAGGGTTCGTTGCTTTATTGAGGGACTTCATCCCAATATTCGGACCACTATGGCGAGAGAGTTGGAGATGGATATTACTTATCAGCAGGCAGTGAGTGTTGCCAGGAGGGTAGAGGCATGTTTGCTCGGAACATAGAGGAGAGAGAGGCCAAGAGGTCTCGAGAGACTAGTCATTTCTCAAGAGCTCGTGCACCAGCAACACGCTATGGTAGGGGTTTTGTGAGTCACCGTTTTCATTCAGCTCTTCCAGTAGCCAGCGGTATTCCAACTCAACCTAGACCTCAAGAGCCCTATTATGCACCGCCAATATCCAGTGTTCCTCCTATTCGAGGTTCTATTTCTAGCCAATCCAGCAAGCCAGTTCCGAGTCAGTCTTAGCCGCAGCGTCCTCCGAGGGGTTGTTTTGAGTGTGGTGACACTCGTCACATGGTCAAAGATTGACCTAGAGCCAGGAGGGGTGCATCTTCACAGACTTATTAGGCTCCACATGCTCCACTGCGTCCTCCGGCTCTTCCAGCCTCAGCTGTCACTCTACCTCCTCAGCTAGCTCGAGGTGGAGGTCGGGGAGGCCGAGGTCGCCCTAAAGGGGGAGGCCAAGCCAGGTACTATGCCCTTCATCCCGTTTAGAGGCCATCACTTCAAATTTCGTTATCATAGGTATCGTCTCTGTCTATCATAGGGATGCATCAATATTATTTGACCTAGGCTCTACGTATTCATACGTGTCTTCTTATTTAGCTTCACATTTGGGGATATCTCGGGATTCTTTGAGTTCCCCTGTTCATGTTTCTACTCACGTGGGAGATTCTCTTGTTGTGGACCGTGTATATCGGTCGTGTTTGATTGTTTTTAGTGGTTTTGAGATCAGGTCCAGTTTGTTATTGTTCGGTACGGTAGATTTCGATGTTATCTTGGGCATGAACTGGTTGTCGCCCCATTATGCTATTCTTGATTGTCACGCTAAGACTGTGACGTTGTCTATGCCAGGTTTACCGAGATTAGAGTGGAGATGTACCTTAGAGTATACTCCCCGCAGGGTCATTTCTTTTCTTAAGGCTCAGCGGATGGTTGAGAAGGGGTATGATGCGTATTTGGCCTATGTGAGAGATGTCAGTGTTGATACCCCTACAGTTGAGTCAGTCCCAGTAGTGAGGGAATTCCCTGATGTATTTCCAGATGATCTTCCGGGTATGCCGCCTGATAGAGATATTGATTTCGGCATTGATTTGTTGCCGGGCACTCAACCCATTTCTATTCCTCCCTATCGTATGGATCCTCCTAAGTTGAAAGAGTTGAAAGAGAAGTTGCATGAGTTTCTTGATAATGGTTTCATCAGGCCCAATTTATCACCTTGGGGTGCTCCGGTATTATTTGTGAAGAAAAAGGATGGTTCTATGCGTATGTGTATTAATTATCGGCAGTTGAACAATGTTACAGTGAAGAATAGGTATCCCTTGCCTCGCATCGATGGTTTATTTGATCAGTTACAAGGTGCTAGGGTATTTTTCGAGATTGACTTGCGTTCTGGCTATCATCAGTTGAAGATTCGGGAGCCAGACATCCCGAAGACTGCCTTCAGGACCATATATGGTCACTATGAGTATCTTGTCATGTCATTTGGGCTGACCAATTCCCTAACAACCTTTATGCGTTTGATGCATAGTGTGTTCCGACCTTATCTTGATTCCTTCATAATTATATTTATTTACGACATCCTGGTATATTCCCGGTCTCGAGAAGATCATGAGCAACACTTAAGGACGGTGCTTCAGACTTTGAGGGAGAAGAAATTGTATTCAAAATTTTCTAAGTGTGAGTTCTGTCTTGATTCAGTGGCATTCTTGAGCCACGTAGTGTCTTGTGATAGGATCAAGGTGGATCCGAAGAAGGTGGAGGCAGTGCAGAGTTGGCCTAGACAGTCATCAGCTACGGAGATCCGCAGGTTCCTTGGTTTAGCAGGGTACTATCGCCGCTTTGTAGAGGGATTTTCATCTATTGCAGCACATATGATCAGACTGACCCAGAAGGGAGCTCCGTTCAGATGGACTAAGGAGTGTGAGGAGAGCTTTTAGAAGCTCAAGAAAGCCTTGACCACAGCCTCAGTGTTGTTATTGCCTACAGGTTCAGGGTCCTATACAGTCTATTATGATGCCTCGAGGGTGATTTCCTACGCGTCCAGACACTTGAAAGTGCATGAGAAGAATTATCCGATTCATGACCTCGAGCTAGCAGCTATTTGTTCACACCCTGAAGATCTTGCATCATAATTTGTATGGTTTTCCCTGTGAGATTTACACTGATCATGGAGTCTTCAGCACTTGTTCTGGTAGAAGAACCTTAATCTACGTCAGCAGAGGTGGTTGGATTTACTGAAAAACTATGACATCATTATATTATACCACCCGGGGAAGGCCAATGTAGTGGCCGACGGCTTGCGTTTCCGGGCGAAGAGTTTGGGGAGTTTGGCATATCTTCCGACAGTTGAGAGGCCCTTAGCCTTAGATGTTTAGGCCTTAGCCAGCCAGCTTGTGAGATTGGATCTTTCAGAGCCTTGTCAGGTATTAGCTTGTGTGGTTGCTCGGTCGTCTCTTTATGACTGCATCAGAGAGCGTCAGTATGATGATCCCCACCTTCTGGTCCTTCAGGATAGTGTCAGGCGAGGTTACGCTAGGGATGTGACTATAGGTGATGATGGTGTGATGAGGATGCAAGGTCGGATTTGTGTGCCCAATGTGGATGTGCTTCGGGAGCTGATTCTTAAGGAGGCCCATAGCTCGCGGTACTCTATTCATTTGGGTGCCGCGAACCTGTACCAGGACCTGAGACAACATTATTGGTGGAGAAGGATGAAAAAGGATATAATTAGATTTGTGGCCAAGTGCCTCAACTTTCAGCAAGTTAAATATGAACATCAGAGACCAGGAGGATTACTTCAGCAGATTGAGCTCCCAAAGTGGAAGTGGGAGCGGATCACCATGTACTTTGTGGTTGGACTTCCCCAGACTTTGAGAAATTTTGATGCTATTTGGGTGATCATGGATCGGCTGACCAAGTAAGCCCATTTCATTCCAGTGTTGACTACATACTCCTCAGAGAGGTTGGCTGAGATTTATCTCAGGGAGATTGTCCGCCTTCACGATATTCCAGTATCCATCATTTCAGACAGAGGTACACAGTTCACATCGCGGTTCTGGAGAGCTGTACAGTAGGAGTTAGACACTAGGGTGGAGTTGAACACAACCTTTCACCCTCAGACGGACAGGCAGTCCAAGCGCACGATTCAGATTCTCGAGGATATGCTCCGTGCCTGTGTGATGGAGTTTGGAGGGTCAAGGGACCAATACTGCCACTTGCAGAGTTTGCTTATAATAACAGTTACCAGTCCAATATTCATATGGTACCGTATGAGGCTTTGTACGGTACGCGGTGCCGGTCCCCAGTAGGATGGTTTGAGCCGGGCGAGGCCTGATTGTTGGGTACAAATTTGGTCCAGCATGCCATGGATAAGGTGAAGGTGATTCTGGAGAGACTTCGCACAGCCCAGTCTAGGTAGAAGAGTTATGCAGACCGAAAGGTTCGTTATTTGGCATTTATGACTAGTGATAGGGTTTTACTTCGGGTATCGCCTATAAAGGGATTCATGAGGTTCGAGAAGAAGGGTAAGATGAGTCTGAGGTTCATTGGTCCTTTTGATACATTGCGGTACGTTGGGGAGGTTGCTTATGAGCTTGCCTCTCCTCCCAGCCTAGCAGAAGTTCATACGGTATTCCACGTATCTATGCTCCGGAAGTATCATGGTGATCCAGCTCATGTATCGGATTTCAGCTCAGTCCAGTTGGACAAGGATTTATCTTATGTTGAAGAGCCAGTAGCCATCTTGGATAGGCAGGTCAGAAAGCTCAGGTCGAAGAATATTGCATCAGTAAAGGTTCAGTGGAGGGGTCAGCCGGTCGAGGAAGAGACTTGGGAGACCGAGCAGGATATACGCAACCAATACCCTCATCTTTTCACAACTTCAGGTATGTCTTTATATTCGTTCGAGGATGAACGATTATTTTAAGAGAGGGAGGATGTAACGACCCGACTGTTCATTTTGAGAGTTAGAGCCCTGATCCCCTAATAACTGCTTTTCCACGTTTGTTTCTGCTATTGGTACTTGCCTGAGGAATTAGTTATGGAATTCAGAGAGTTTTGGGACACTTAGTCCCTAAATGTGAGTTGAAGCATTAAAATATTGACCGTAGTCGGAACATATGAAGAAGGATCCGGAATGGAATTTCGTCGACTCTGTTAGCTCCGTTGAGTGATTTTGGGGTTAGGAGCGCATCCGAAATGTGTTTTAGAGGTCTGCAGTAGATTTAGGCTTGAATTGGGGAAAGTTAGATTTTCGACGATTTCGGCCGATAGGGGAAATTTTGATATCGAGCTCGTAATGGAATTCCGAAAGTGGCTGTAGGTTCATAGTGTCATTTGTGACCTGTGTGTTAAATTTGAGGTCATTCGGATGAGGTTTGACATGTTTCTATATCGTTTGTAGATTTTGGAAAAATGCTAAGTTCTTAGGCTTGAATCTGTGTTTAATTCATGTTTTTGGTGTTGTTCGAGATTGTTTGAAGGCTCGACTAAGTTTGTATGGTGTTATGGGATTGGTTGGCAGGTTTGGTTGAGATTCCGGGGGCCTCGGGTGTGTTTCAGATGCTTAACGGGTCATTTTTGGACTTTGGAAAATTGCTGGTTTTTGCTTGTGTCTGTAGCTGGTGTTCTTCATTGCGATCGCGTGAGGAAGTTCGCGATCGCATAGAACAATTTGGAGTCCAGCTGGGTTAACACTTCGCGATCGCAGAGAAATGGACGCGATCGCGAAGGACAGGCAGGTTGTGAACCACGAACGCGTGGTCCAGGCCGCGTTCGCGTAGAAGAATAAGGCCGTAAAGGGGAGCTGGGTTTTAACCCTTCGCGATCACGTATGACCAATTGCGGTCGCGTAAGTCAGAGGATCCATTGCATCGCGTTCGCGTGGGTTGAATCAGGGTCATGTAGAGTAAAAATGTGATGCATCAAAGTTTTTCTTCGCGATCGCGTGTGTCTTTCCGCGATCGTGATGAATAAAGACCTGGGCAGATTTAAAATGTTCAAAATCAAGGGTTTAAGTCATTTTTCATTATTTGGACTTGAGAGATCGGGATTAGGCGATTCTTGGAGGGATTTTCACGTGGGTGTTTGGGATAAGTGATTCTTACTTAGGTTTGATTAATTCCCGCTAATCTATGCTTAATTTTATCATCTAATTTCGGATTTGGGGTGATAAATTGGGGCAAATTCCTAGACCGAGTTTTTGGGTTTTGATCGAGCATTTGATATGTGATTTGAGTAAATTTTGTATGGTTAGACTCGTGAGTGAATGGGTGTTTGGAATTTGTGATTTTTACCCGATTCCGAGACGTGGGCCCAGGGGACTTTTTGGGGCGATTTTCCTAATTTCACATTTTAGCTTCTAATGGATTAGTAAAATCTGTTACTTACAGTTATATTTACATTATGCAATTAATATGATTAGATTCAGGCCATTTGGAGTCTGGTACTCGTGGCAAGAACGTGATTTCAAGTTGATTTGAGTGGTTGAGGTAAGTGGCTTGCCTAACCTTGTGTTGGGGACTTCCCCTTAGGATGTTTGATATTAATTGTTGTGTGGGCGCCGTGTACGTGAGGTGATGAGTACGTACCGGGCCGTTATTTCTAAAATCCCATTTTTCCTTCTTAAATCATAAATTTTTCTTTCTCCTATTAAATTGCATTAATATGTTAAATTGTTTAACTTATATTAGAAAAGCATTCTTCGTGTCTAATTGTCTATTTGATACTCTGTGCGCCATGCTTATTTAGATTACTACTTTTCCCTACCTGTAATTAGATGAACTGTATGAATTGATGCCATACCTGTCATTTATCTTGCATCGCATATTTAAATTGGGACTACAGATATATTCCGGGAGATCCCCCTATACTGCATATTTATTTTGGGACTATAGACGTATTCCGGGAGATCCCCATGTACTGCATAACCATCTGGGACTATGAGACGGTATCTCGGGAGATTCCACCTTATGTTTACCTTGTTCTGAGCCGACGACTCCCTTTACTGTTAAGTTTTCAAACTGTTTCTTTAACTGTTTATTGTAGGTTTTGCTTATCTCTTTTACTGTTTTAAATTGTTTATATTGATTCCACTAGGGCCTTAACCTGACCTCGTCACTACTTGACCGGGGTTAGGCTTGGCACTTACTGGGTACCAAATATGTCATATCTTAAGGTTGTTAGAGCATACTAATGTTCACTTTCTTAAAGTTAGCTCCTAAGCAGCTTTTGCCTATCACTGCATCTATGATAATCGCTAATTAATCAATTAGAAAGTGGAAATTTCAGACTGAGTTAATATGAGGTCGGCGCTAAGAGACTTTATTAAGAAATTACTTAAGTCAAGTTCTTGTGCTATATCTCGTTCGTGATCCCCACCTGTGAATCACATCACTCCCTTTTGACTGAAGAGGCAATGCTTCAGAATTAGACTAGGGGCCTTATGCCAATCAACATCGTTCGTTCTCCCCGCCCGGGAAGAACTTCACTCCCAAGACGTTAAGCTAGCAAGACTAATAGGTTTAGGNTTACCCATCTGTGAATCACATCACCCCCTTTTGACTGAAGTTCTTAGAAGAGGGAATGCTTCAAAATTAGACTAGGGGCCATATGCCAATCAACATCGTTCGTTCTCCCCTCCCGGGAAGAACTTCACTCCCCAGACGTTAAGCTAGCAAGACTAATAGGTTTAGGCTAGGGCGCCAATCCTCACTAGAAGTCAGTTTTCCCACGTCCAGTAGACTTTCTTGACTTTAACTAATAGAATAGTTAAAGGTTATTAGAATAGGCTGAGAAAAGCTCTAAGAGAGACCTTACGATATTACTTAGATAAAGGTGCGCAACAGTTGTTCTTTCAAGCTCAAAATAGGCCGTCTAGTGCTATATCTTGTACATGTTTCCACCTGGGAATCACATCACTTTTTTAACAGCACCCCAAGAGAACCTTTTAAAGTTATATTAGTACCCTTTACTTAAGAGATTACTTTTTTAGTGAAGAATTATAGAGCAGTTTGGTTGGTTGTTGACCAACGGAAAGCATGGGAGAAAGGTGCACAAACGAAAAAGGGCTAAAATAAAAGGACGAAGTGATTTTGTATATAAAGATATGGGTTTTCGGGTTTAGATCGAAATTACATCCCCCAAAACCTATACTCATTCATGTTTCACTTGTGCGTTTACAACATCCATTGCTTCTAACTATGTCTATGAAATGGGACCGCGAAGACAACCCACCACTAGAGCTTGCTTTGCTCTCGCTCCGCTCGCTCCCACCTGTCTTATTCCAACTATAGTGAAAGATCTTTCACTTCACCATAGCAGGAACCTCGCTAACCTTCTCGGCCAGTTAG
Source organism: Nicotiana undulata (assembly GCA_005239495.1). NCBI lineage: Eukaryota > Viridiplantae > Streptophyta > Magnoliopsida > Solanales > Solanaceae > Nicotiana > Nicotiana undulata. Next base: position 8,605 of record ML262896.1, read on the forward strand.
TATAACCACAAGGATCCCCTCCTGCTTACCCACCCACCGTAAACGATTACTAATGGACATGGAATATGAATGAGATAAAAAAAGGCCATCATTGGGGAAAACGATGCTATAGATTTGGTTAGAGAAAATCCCAAAATGGCATAACCAAATAATTGATTTGCCAATAATGGATTTCGCGCCACAGAATAAATCAAGGAACTAAGTGTAAAGACCCGTGAAATTTCTTAACTAAAAATGATAGCCGGATAGGTCCCCCTGTTGATATAACTGTAGTAATTCCTAAATCGGACCTTTTTGGAGTAAAAAGTACCCAGGACTTAGAGGATAGAATTTTTTTCCAGGTTTGTGCGGATCCGAGGTCCACAATGCGATCGCATATCATGTCTGTGGACCGCATAATGGTCGCATAGTTGGACAGATTGCTGTCCATTTTGAGGACAGCCATGCGGCCCAAAATGCGATCGCATTTCATGTATGCGGGTCGCATAATTGCACATGAGCTTTTGCAGAGGGAGTTATGCGATCGCATAACAGGTATGCGGACCGCATAGTTTCCGCATACCTAGGCAGATTCCTTTTCGTTTTGGCCCAACTGAAGGCCAACAATGCGGCAGGTCTGCAGACCGTATAACCGGAATGCGATCGAATTCCGGACCGTAAACCTGCATCGGGCTTCTAATTTTATAATTTTAAAACCCGACCCCTAACCTAATATAACACCCATCCCCCTTATTTTTAATGACCTTCTGATAATTTAGAGAGAAGTGAGAGTGGGTTCTAGTAAGAGAGAGAGTCCCATTTTCCCCAATTTGATCCTCCTTCACTACTCAGGCCTGGAATTAATCGAGTAGAACACCATTTTCCTTACCACATGAGATAAGCTTCCACCCCATTAACCTTAATTCTCAGATTCTTGATACAATGGAACATAGGTAGGTTAGTTCATGAAGGTTGGGGTTAAAGGCCTTGCATGCATGTAATCAATTTACCATAATCTAGTAAAGGGAGTAGGTTAGAGTAATCTTTCACTAGAGAAGGGTCATTCAATCTAAAGGAAAACCTAGTGTTTGATAAAATGTTTAAGTGAGTTCAAAGCATTCACATAATTCCTAATTCTAAATTCAACTGTGCCACATTGTTAATTAGATTGAAGGTGCTAGAAGGTCCGGTGAATTGTGGTAGAAATTAAGGAAAAATTCCAACTCGAGGTATGTATGGCTAACTCTAATCTTCATAGGATAAACCCATTTGTGCTCACTTTCTGGGTATGTCTCTCTTGTTTGATCCTCTATGGAATTTATGTGCCTTATGTGCCAAATTGGGGAAACTTCTTGCTTCTATGCCATTCCATGTTACTACCATATCGTTGTGTTATTTGAGTGTATGAATTGTGATCATTATGTTCCCTCTTAAACTATGTGTGTGATCCTCCTATGTGATGGGTGTGGTAGATGTGAAAGATTGGAATGATATGAAACATGAATCAAATAATTGTAATGAGATGAAATATGAATCAAGGGATTCAATTGATATGAAATATGAAACAAAGGATTGGATTGATATGAAACATGAATCAAAGAATTGTAATTATATGAAAAATGAATCAAAGAATGAAATGATATATGTTGGGAATCAAAAGATGGAAAATGCTAAAAGTGAACTAAAAGATCCATGAATCGACAAGGAATGTCCTAGGGTGAGATTGCCTATCAAATCGGGTCGGGATCGGACTCCATGCCGTACACATGGAGACTTGAAATTGAAATATGATATTGATTATAGCCTCACTGTTTCAGTTGAGATGGCCTAGCCGGTTGGGCAGTGACCAAACTCCGTGTGAACATGCCACAATGGTGATATGAGATGTGATGATTATTTGGGCCTCACCTAGGATGGCTTAGCTGGTCGGGCAGAGACTGGACTCTGTGTGACAACTACACGGTGGTTCAGTAATAATAATAACAAGAGGAACTTAAAAGAACATTAACCAAAAGATGGCAAAACGGGATAAGGACAAGGTGACTCTTGATTGTGTGAATTGTTATGTGAAGTCTCTATTTGCATCATTGCCCGTTTATTGCTTATTCTATCTAGAGTAGAGTTTGTTCATACATACTAGTACTATTCAATGGTACTAACGTCCCTTTTGCCGGGGGCGCTACATCTTTTATATGGATGTAGGTGGTTCTGTATCAGGTAGCGCCGATCGCCGATAGTGGTGCTTTCTCCTCCTCCTTTCCAGCAGTTCTGGTGAGCCCCACTTCCATTTGGGATCGTATGATGATATATATATATATATATATATATATATATATATATATATATATATATATATATATATATATATATATATATTGCTTCCCCTTTTGTACATGTTCCGTTTTGAGGTATAGTCGGGGCCTTGTCGTCCGTAGGTCTATGTATGTTTCTCTAAACTCTTAGAGGCTCCGTAGACACTATGTGGGTTGTATGTATATATATTTTGGGTAGTGTTGGACTTACTCGTAATCGTGATTCCGTACCTTGAACATTGTAACTTGTATATATGTTTTGGAAGGCCCAATGTCGATAACGGTAAAAGAGAAAAATGGGCTTAATGTTATGAAATTATGCTTTTTGATTTGTCTCTTGCTAACTCATGTAATTAATGTATGCTATAAACACAGGGGTGAAACGAGTCGGGTAGGAAAGGTTAAACATTCTTGCTTGACCGGGTTCACTCGGTTAGGCGCCGATCCTGTCCCTCGGTTTTGGGGTGTGACACTAAGGACGTTTCCAATACCGATAGCAGCTCCCACTGAAGAAATTGTAGCAGCTCCTGCATCCATTGATTTTGCACCTTCTAACATCTCGAGTTTAGAATTCTCCTCACGCTATTTCCATCACGATTTTCTCTTTGAGAACACTTGCGTCGTCGATTCTTCCCCTCATTCTTTTTATCTTGGACATTGAGATGTTCATGCAAAGCATAGGCTTCACAAGCGTTACACTGAACACCAACCCAATCGTGAGAAAGAAATTCTTGCAACTACGAAAACTACAACAACCTCCGTGAACAGACGCTTTGTCAGTTCATTTTTTATATAACTTCAATTCAATAATTAAGAAAAAAGGTTAAAATGGCTGAAGAAGCACCATTGGTGATTAAGTCTAGTATATGCCTTAGAGGCATTCAATGGAAAAATAATATTTATCCATCAGGGAAAAAAGGGACAATGAAATAATTTCGTCCAAAAAATAAAAATCCCACCCTTGAAATTCGTGAAATTGTTGGACTATAGATATTATTTGTTCGCATATATTATCAAAGAGATCGTCGAATGGATCCATAGTCTGCTCAAAACTCGGTAGCACGGGGAAATTCGCTTGGGTAAAAAAGGCGGGTAAATCTAGTTCAATCGGTAAATCCATCTCAGAAGTAAGCTGCTCCGTTTTAGCCACTTCTGTACATGTACCGGCTTGAGCAGCCAAAATATTGATACTGGGAGATTGGAGATCGGCTAAAACACTCGAAGATGCACATTTGGAGATTCGACGATAAATATCGGGCAACGATCTCACTTTCGTCCTCATATTCGGTTTTACTTATGTTCATTCGCTCTGTGAGCGGAGCTTTATACCGAAAAAAAGAAGCAAATACCTTACTTAAGCAATTCTTCTTATTCTTATTCTTTCTTAGTTGAAGTTACCCTTCTCCGGATTTACCCGATGAGCACAACTCTTGCTTGGGTAGGTGGTTCCGTTTTCCGACAACTTTCTAAATTCCACCATGCAGCGACCATCGCCTACCCTAATGCTCCTACTTCGGACCTTACTACTGGCTTTGAGCTTTCTTTCTTGCTATGCGCCAGCTAGCGGAATGCTTTACCGAATGCGCCAACCAACCTCTGGTGTCAGGACTACGTGTGCCAACTCTAACTAGGAAACTACTACCGCTTAGGCCTAAGCTCTTGAACTGGCAGGAAGAAGAAGCGCACTCGACCCCCCCTTCTTACTACCCTTTCAGAAGGTGAGGCAGAAGGATTGAGATTCTTGTAAGTAATGTTCGAAAGCACTGTTCCTTGATCAAGTAATTAAGATATCTCCTTATTAAACCCTTATTCAATATTTTATTTTGCATACACACCAGAGGTGTGAAGCGAAGGGGCGGTCCAGCTGCAGGAAAGACCAATCGCAGAGACAAATTCAAAGAGATTCCTTCCTCCGAGGGGGAGGGGGGGTTCCCCACCGGGCTATTACACGTATTCTCTACGGGGGTAGCTATAAGCATAAATCGGTTTATAAAATTACGTAGAGTGATCGCAGAAACTATTCGCAAGTTTGTGCACACATCATGCCCTTTCCTGCACATGTTTTCGTGTGCAGATCCAGGTACGAGCTATCAGCCTCATGGATAGTATTTGCTACTGATTCTAGGAGACTGCAAGGTATTTCTGCCACGTCCACAGAATCCTAAGAGTCCCCTTCCATTCTATCGCTTAGAGTTTTCTTATGTACTTTCCATACTTGTTAGAGCTACAGTAGTATTAGAGGCATGTGACTATTTGTGACATTCCGGGTCATTGGGATGGATATTTTGTACATGTCGAGCGGCATCGTTGTGTTATTCATAATATGTCTTTATTTTCTTTATTTATTGTGTTTTTAAATAAGTTTTATCCACAAAATTAGGCTTACCTAGTCGTAGAGACTAGGTGCCATCATGATACCTTTCGGAGGGTAAATTGGGTCGTGACAGTATTTCGTGAATCCATCTTCGATGCGTTTGATTGATGATTGATGTTTTATACTTCAATACCACACAAGATGGGGGGTGATTTGTGTTGTGTCCAATTTTCGAGTGCTGTCTCAATAGAAGAACCTGGTTCTTCTTGGGGTTCCAACTTCTACTGTTGCGGAATAATAAATGCAGTAAAGTAAAAACACAGAGATTCTTACGTGGAAAACACCTGGCTCAAAAGGTGAAAAAACCACGACCTACTCCTCAGTAGGATTTTCCCAAACTCTTCACTACAACTCTGAGCCAAACAACATTTACAAAATAAACTCTTTTGTAAACCTAGGACTAACTCTAATCCCTTTGTAGCAACCTAGCTTCTAGCTAATTGCGACAAGCTTCAAGTTAACTCTAACTTGAACAATGTGTACGTATTACAATTGCTTCTAATAAAGCTGAAAGATACAATATTAAATCACCTACTACAACCAACTAGACTCAATAAACAAACAGATGGAACTGGTTCTTCTAGCTGGTCAGTAGCCTTTGTCTCGCACAAGGATTCTGCTTGCAAAATATCTTTGGGAATTTTGCTTTCAATTCTTGTTTCACTTCTGCCTTTGTGCGATGAGAATTCAGTAGGAATGCTTCAACATTATATAGCACCAGTAGTTGAGATGTTCTTGTTTAGTTCTAATGAAACTCTTCCTTGGTAGAAGAGTTTGTGTTTATCTCAACTTCTTCCCTTTGTTACTGTCCTTGCTGAACTCGAACTCTAACCTCTTATCAATTTGCAACCTTTTCGCATTAGGAGACAACCTCTTGGTTCATGGATAATTCACAATCACATTTATCTCCTGTACATAGATGGTTCTTGTGCCAATGGAACTGTTCAAGTATGTTTGCCCTGATGGACCTGGTTCAACTGGGTAGACATTTTTCAATCTTCAAAACCATGAAGTGACTTGGGTCAATAATGATTTTAAAGAGAATGGGGTGGGGGTGGGGGTGGGGTTGTCTATTTTTGAGTTTTGAACACTGATTAGGAGTCAGATTTGAGTGCAACTAGTACGGTTGGACTCGTAATTGAATGTGTTATTGGATTTTGTGAGTTTTGTAAGGTTTGAGGTGCGGGCATGGGTTTAATTTTTTGGTTGACTTTGGGATTTTGATTAAATATTCCAACTTTATCGATTGATTTTGTTTCCTCTGGCATTATTTGGTGTTTTTGAGTTGCTTTTGGTCGTTTGTCTTGCTCGGTATTTGTCTTGGCTTGTTTGAGGTAAGTATCTGATCTAAACTTGGTTGAGGCACTAGTTGCCTGAATTATTTGTGATAGCTACGTACTATAGGTGCATATATGTGCAGGGTTTGAGCCTATGTGCGAGTACCGGGGTATTTATCCATGCTCGGGGTAGTGCTTAGGCTATGATATGCCTAGAGTTGACTGTTAAGCTTTAAGCTATAATGTTTATCATATTTGTATAATTGTTGTGAACTCTCTGAGCCATGTTTGAGGTTACGAAGAGGCTAATTTCGTGAATAAACTCGGTAATTGCTATTTCTGTGATAAATTGCTGATTTGACATATGATAGCATACATTGCACATGCCTACATTTAGCATGTTATTTTACCATCCAGGAGCATGAAATCTGATATTTATCCATCATATACACGTGTTCTTGTGTACTTGTTTTCGTGTGATATGATTTGGACTGGGTGCCAGTGACCACGACGGGCAGATTATATTGTTATGCCTATAACCATGGTGGGTGGATTATGATATTGTTCTTGTGAACACACCAAACAGATTGATATTTTTAGTACATGAGTTGTCCGTGTAGAGTGTGGATATGGATCCATCCCCCTAGGGTCACCCTCTCATGTTTCTCTCTTGATGGTGTACACGTGAATTATGAGAAACCGGCAGGTTTCTGGTTGATGTGAGCTCTGGAAAGTTGGTTACTGTTATTCGATCGGGTTGCACGCTACAATAGGCCTTATTGTCTTATAGTTGTTAGATCGGGTTGCCCGCCTCAACGGACTGTTATTTGATTATTGCATTTCACCCTTATTAGCAATATCCTTGACTGTTGGTTGTTGTACTTGCATATATTCTTTATCTGCTGGATTGTTGACTGAGTAAAACACTTTAAAACAAAGAATTTTGAGCATCAAAGTGGCTATACCTAAGATATCCCCGATTTGATCATATAGTTTTTATGTACTTATTGAATTTATGCACTATACAGGCGTTGGTGAGTATCCTTTATAGTTCTTGATTCTTGTACCTCGCCAAGGTTAGTTAGGATATGTGATGACCCAAAAGGTCATCCTATGTAAATTTGACTAAAACTGTGCTTCGAGGCCCCGAGAGCCTCCGTTAATCTCACCTCGATGTGCGTTTGCAGACCGGGCGCGTAGCCGGGAAGCCTTTATGTGGAAATTTGATAAAAAGTTGAAATTTTGAAAATTATTTGAATAAAGTTGACTTTGGTCAACATTCTTGGTAAACAGATCCGGACCCATGATTTTACGGTCCTGGAAGGTCCATAGGAAAATATGGGACTTGGGCTTGTGCTCAGAATCGAATTCCGAGGTCCCAAGTCCGAGAAATGAATTTTTAAAGATAATTGTTTTCTGAAAATAATAAAGGCTTTTGAAAATGAACTTTGATGTGAAAACTGCGTTACTGGGCCCGTATTATGGTTCTGGAGCCCGGAACAAGTTTAATATGGTTATCATGAGTTGTCTGCAAAATTTGATGTCATTCCGTATTGTATGGGTCGGTCCGGCGCATCGATATAGAAATCAAGAACTTGAAGTTTCTTAAGTTATGGTTTTAGGGGTTTTGGGGTGCGATTTTGAGATTTATTGTTGTTTTGGGTGTTCCGAAGGCTCGAGCGAGTCCGTATTATGATTTAGGACTTGTTGGTATATTTGGACGGGAGCTCAGGTGGGCCCAGTTTCCTCCCGGGTACCAAACAGGGCTAAAACCCAGCCGATGCAACTGCTGGTGCACCTGATCTGATGTGACCGCAGGTGCGGTTGCCCAGTCGCAAATGCGGGACCGCTCATGCGGTCTCAAGCATCGCAGGTGCGACCCCAAGTGAGGTCCCCCATCCTCGCAGGTGCAGACAAAGGCCCGCAGGAGCGGAACCGCAGGAGCGGAATCGCAGGTGTGGTAATCCCTCCGCCGGTGCGACCCCAACCCCACCCGTCCAGTCCCGCAAGTGCGAGCCCCATCTCGCAGGAGCGAGACCGCAGGTGCGGTCCTCGAGCCGCAGGTGCGGAATCCCTGTAGGCCAAGCAGTATATATTCTTCAAAACTCGGGATTTCACCCCTCTCATTCATTTTCCACCACCACTAGAGACTTGTGAGCTTGGGAAGAACACACCACGACCTGGCTACGGTTAAGGTAAGTTAATTCCTTCCTAATACTAGTTTCATGCATGAATTGTTAATGGGATTACCTACTAAATTGATGGAAAAATCAAGAATTGGGTAGTAAATTTAGGGTTCTTGAGAAAATTTGTGTATTGTCCGTTTAATGCTATGAATTGAAGTGGGAATGTCATATTAATGATCCTTAGGCTATGGGTGAGTGATTCCTTCGAGAATTTTTGGAATTCGAGCGTGCGGGCCCGGGGTCGAATTTTGGTATTTTTGGAAGGATGATAGAAAATGTATATTTAGGCTCTGGAAGTGGTTTATTGAGTAATTATTGATGTTAATAAATCAATTATGTCTAGATATTATCGATTCGGAGTTGGATTCGAGAGGAAGGGCTGTGATTGAGGCTTGACATGCATTTTGGAGCCGAGGTAAGTGTTTGGCCTAACCTTAGCTTGAGGGAATAGGTATAGAGTCTTATTTGCTATGTGTAATTCATGTCCAACATATAGGTGAGGTGACGAGTACCTATATGTTGCGGTTAAGCATGCCGGTGAGTCAATTGTGATGAATTATACCGTGTTCTTGATATTCTTTGTACTATGAATAAATGGTGATTTCGAAGTGATACATTGATGTTGTTTCATGACATGGGAAATTGTTGATTAATTGTTCAGTGGAGGCTCTTACTGTTGAAATTACACTTCTGAGCGAGTTGGGTTATAGCTGAGTCCCTTGTCGGGACGATAGAATTTTATTGAGTATTTCTGTACACTTGAGATTTCTTATTGTTAGTTTCACATTATATTGATGTTTTTATATTATTTATCGCATGAGGGGACATGCCGTGCCGATTGTTTATTATTTATCGCACGAGGGGACATTCCGTGCCGATTGTGTATTATTTATTGCACGAGGGGACATTCCGTGCCGAGTGTTTATTATTTTTACACGAGGGGACATTTTGTGTCGAGTGATTTTACTATTTATGTACGAGAGGCCATTCCGTGCCGAGTTATTGTGAGGTTATGCACGAGGGGACATGCCGTGCCTTTTGTTGTTCATTATCTGTTCTGAGACGTTAAATTCCTGCTTTTACTTTTACATTTTAGGATTTACCCTATTCTACTATGCTAGTATTTGTTGTCCCTTTTATCCCCAGCATGTTCTCCCCGTATATGTATTTACTTTATTATTTCCATCGATATTTTCCTGTTATTATGTAGAATTGCACAGGTACATATTGTTGTCTGTCCTAGCCTAGTCACTTCTTCGCCGAGGTTAGGCTCGGCACTTACTCAGTACATGGGGTCGGTTGTACTGATGCTACACCTGCACTTCTTTATGTTGTGCAGACTATGCAGCCGGACCCGGTGGGCACTGACGGAGGGAGCATTCCATCAGTCTATTCAGGAGACATCGAGGTAGAACCGCAGACGTTAGTGGGCCTTGGCGTCGCCTTCTACCCTTCTCTTTCAGTTATGTCCTATCCTATAGTTTCAAAGACAGTCATATGTACTTATTTTCAGACCATTGTATTTAGTAATCTCATAGACAGTTCATGAGTATGTGACACCAGTTCTGGGTTATATTAATGGGTTTTATTTTCGAAGCTTGCTATATTATTTTGAACTTAGTTAACTTTCATATTGTTGACCACCGTTGCATTAGTTATCTTGTTCATTTTAGTTGTAAATGATTTTATTTAGTTCAAACGTTGGCTTGTCTAGCGGGTTCAACGTTAGGCGTCATCACGACCTGAATGTGGGATTTCGGGTCATGACAAGATACTTATAATGTACATGGGGTTAGTTGTACTCATACTACCGTTATGCACCTTGCGTGTAGATATTGGTGTTGATGTTGTTGTGTATGGTGAGGGCTGGCATTGAAGATGTACCTGCATTCCAGTTATGGCTATAACTTGTCCTCGGTAGCTTTAGATTAGGATTCTGTCTATCTACATTCCAAACAGATGTTGTAAATATTTCAGTTTAGTTTTTTTTTAAATCTAAGTCTTAGTGGCTCGTGACTTTTACTACCAGTCCTTGGTAGTTGAATAAAATATAGTTATTTTATTTTGACTATTATCATTATTATTATATTATATTGTATGTTATTTTTATTTGGCTTATTTTTTACTTTTATCATTATTATTGTATTTTATTTTATTTTTATTTGGCGTACATAGCGGGTTGGGTTAGGTGCCATCACAACGTGTTGGATTTTGGGTCTTGACAAGTTGGTATCCGAGCTCTAGGTTCATAGGTTCTATGAGTCATGAGCTAGTGTCTAGTAGAGTTTTGCGGATCGGTATGATGACTTCCATACCTATCTTCGAGAGGCTAAGGGCATCTTGGATAAACTTCCAATCATTTTTTCCTTATCGTGCGACATTGGTTCATCTTGAGCGCTCAATATCAGCTGTGTAGTGACGACTTGTGACTCTATGAATGAGGTACGAGTTATTCAGAGAGAGGATCTTCGGAGGCAGTTTGAGCGTCTCCAACAGGGATCTATGTCTGTCACTCAGTACGAGACAAGGTTCATTACTCTAGCCAGACATGCTATTATGATACTCCCCACCGATCGGGAGAGGGTTCAGAGATTTATTAAGGGTCTGGCTTAGCCTACCAGACTTCAGATGGCCAGGAAGACGGGTAGCTGATGTGGCCAGACGCATTGAGATGGTATTATCCCAGGGTGGTGGTCAGGGGTCTGACAAGAGACCTCGTCATTTTGGCTGGTTCAGTGGTGCCTCGTCTGGAGGCAGAGATTCATTTGGTAGAGATCATCCCCCTAGGCCTTATCAGTCGGCACCATTTGATAGTGCACCATCAGCTCCCATCAGTGCACCGTCGATTAATAGCTTTCAGGGCGGTCATTCTGGTCGTCAGGGATAGTTCCAGGGTCAGTATTCTAAGCAGCCGAAGACTTGCTACACTTGCGGTGGTTCGGGGCACATCTCCAGGTTTTTCCCCTGAGGTTTTGGTGGGTCTCAGTATCAGGGTTCCCGTGCCATGGTTCCCGCATCAGGTGCACCCCCACCCCCTCAGCCAGCTAAGGGTGGTGGTCGTGGTGCCAGAGGTGGAGGTCAGACTCATAGAGGTGGAGGACATGCCACGAGGGGTAGAGGTCAAGCCGTAGTCGGTCGACCCAGAGATGTTCAGGTTGTAGGGGCTCCGCCCCGATGCTATACTATTCCGGCCAGGCCTGAGGCTGAGGCCTCTGACGCAGTTATCACAGGTACGATTTCAGTTTGCAGCCGAGATGCTTCGGTATTATTCAATCCGGGTTCTACTTTCTCTTATGTGTCTTCATACTTTGCCCCCTATTTGAGCATGCCCCGTGATTCCCTGAGTGCTTCTGTATATGTGTCTACACCGGTGGGTGATTCTATAGTGGTAGATCGAGTCTACCGTGCTTGCTTAGTAGTTATTGGTGGTATGGAGACTCGGGTTGATCTTTTGCTTCTAGATATGGTTGACTTTGATGTTATATTGGGGATGGATTGGCTATCCCCCTATCATGCTATTCTGGACTATCATGCCAAGACAGTGACCTTGGCCTTGCCAGGTGCCTCGCTTGGAGTGGAGAGGTACTCCTAACCATTTTTCTGGAAGATTTATTTCATATATGAAGGCTCGGCGCATGGTCGAGAAGGGTTGTTTGGCTTATCTGGCCTATGTTTGTGATTCCAGTGCCAAGGTTCCTCCTATGGAGTCTGTACCTGTGGTTTGTGAGTTTCCAGAGGTTTTCCCTGCTGCCCTGCTAGGTATGCCACCCGACAGGGATATTGAATTTTGTATTGAGGAGGCTTAGGGCACTCAGCCCATTTCTATTCCGCCGTATCGTATGGCCCCGCCAGAGTTGAAGGAATTGAAGGAGCAGTTGCAGGATTTGTTGGATAAAGGCTTTATTAGGCCTAGTGTTTCTCCTTGGGGTGCTCCAGTGTTGTTCGTTAAGAAGAAAGATGGCTCAATGAGGATGTGTATTGACTACCGGTAGCTGAATAAGGTTACTATTAAGAATAAGTATCCTCTGCCGAGGATTGATGATCTATTTGACCAGCTTCAGGGTACTACAGTGTTTTCCAAGATAGACTTGAGGTCTGGTTACCATCACCTGAGGATTAGGGCGTCTGATGTTCCTAAGACAGCCTTTCGCACTCGTTATGGGCATTATGTGTTCTTGGTGATGTCATTCGGATTGACAAATGCCCCCGCTGCTTTTATGGAGTTGATGAACCGGGTGTTCAGGTCTTATTTGGACTCGTTCGTTATTGTTTTCATTGATGATATATTGATATACTCTCGCAGCCGAGAGGAGCATGAGAAGCACCTTAGAGTCGTCCTCCAGACTCTGAGGGATAGTCAATTGTATGCCAAATTCTCCAAGTGTGAGTTTTGGTTGAGTTCAGTTGCATTTCTAGGCCACGTGGTTTCGTCAGAGGGTATTCAGGTGGATCCCAAGAAGATTTCAGCAGTTAGAGATTGGCCTAGGCCCACTTCAGCTACAGAGATTCGGAGTTTCTTGGGCTTAGCAGGTTACTATCGCCGATTTGTGGAGGGCTTTTCATCTATCGCAGCCCCGATGACCAGGTTGACCCAGAAGTGTACTCAGTTCAGGTGGTCTGATGAGTGTGAGGCGAGTTTTCAGAAGCTCAAGACAGCCTTGACCACGACACCAGTGTTAATGTTGCCCACAGGTTCAGGACCGTATATCGTGTATTGTGATATTTCACGGGTTGGGTTTGGCGCAATGTTGATGTAGGAGGGCAAGGTTATAGGCTATGCTTCTCGTCAGTTGAAGATTCATGAGAAGAACTATCTGGTTCATGATATGGAGCTTGCAGCTATTGTTCATACGTTGAAGATTTGGAGGCACTACCTGTATGGGGTGCCATGTGAGGTATTCACGGATCATAAGAGCTTGCAGTATCTGTTCAGACAGAGGGAGTTGAACATGAGGCAGAGGAGATGGTTAGAGTTGCTGAAGGATTATGATATTACCATTCTTTACCATCTGGGAAAGGCCAATGTGGTGGCCGATGCTTTGAGCCAGAAGTTAGTCAGTATGGGCAGCCTAGCTTATTTATCAGCCGAGGAGCTACCTCTTGCGTTGGATGTTCAGGCTTTAGCCAACCGATTTGTGAGGTTGGAGGTTTATGAAACTGGTAGTGTGTTGGCCCATACCGTGGCCCGTTCTTCGTTGTATGATCGTATTCGGGCCAGGCAGTATGATGATCATTATCAATGTACTCTTAGAGATACGGTGCGGCACGGGGGTGCCAAGCAGGTCACAGTTGATGATGAGGGAGTTCTGAGGATGCAGGGTCGTATTTGTGTGCCTGATGTTGATGGCATTCGTGAGTTGATTCTTCAAGAGGCCCATAGTTCCCGGTATTCCATCCATCCGGGCGCCGCAAAGATGTACCAGGACTTGCGGCAACACTATTGGTGGCGGAGAATGAAGAAGGATATCGTAGTTATGTAGCTCGGTGCTTGAACTGTCAGCAGGTTAAGTACGACCACCAGAGACTCGATGGTTTGATGCAGCAGATTCAGCTTCCTGAGTGGAAGTGAGAGCGTATCACCATAGACTTTGTAGTTGGACTCCCACGGACTCAGAAGATGTTTGATGCGGTTTGGGTTGTTGTGGATAGGCTGACCAAGTCAGCGCACTTCATTCCGGTATCAGTTTCATATTCAGCGGAGAAGTTGGCAAAGAAATATATGAGAGAGATTGTTCGATTGCATGGTGTTCCCTTATCCATTATCTCAGACAGAGGTATTCAGTTTACCTCCCATTTCTGGAGAGTATTTCAGCGAGAGTTGGGCACACAGATTAATTTGAGCACATCATTTCATCCTCAGACGGACGGACAGTCCGAGCGTACTATTCAGATATTGGAGGATATGTTGGGGCCTTGTGTCATTGACTTTGGTGGTTCATGGGACCAGTTCTTGCCTTTAGCTGAGTTTGCCTACAACTACAGCTATCAGTCGAGCATCTAGATGGCCCCGTATGAGGCGTTGTATGGTAGACGGTGTCGGTCCCCATTCGGATGGTTTGAGCCATGAGACGCTAGATTGTTGGGTTCTCAGTTAGTCAAGTATGCCGTGGACAAGGTGAAGATCATTCAGGATAGACTTCGTACAGCTCAGTCCAGGCAGAAGAGTTATGCGGATCGTAGAGTTCGAGATTTGGCCTTTATGATAAGAGACCGAGTATTTCTTCGAGTGTCGCCCATGAAGGGCGTGATGAGGTTCGAAAAGAAGGGAAAGTTGAGCCCTAGGTACATTGGTCCCTTTGAGATTTTGGATAAGGTGGGAGAGGTGGCCTACAGACTTGGCTTGCCACCTAGTTTGCCAGCTGTGCATATGATATTTCACGTGTCTATGCTCCGGAGGTATATTACGGATCCATCTCATGTACTTGACTTCAGCGGTGTCCAATTGGACCGAGATTTGTCTTGCGAGGAGGAGCCGGTAGCTATATTAGACCGGCAGGTGCAACGGTTGAGATCGAAGAGTTATCCTTCGGTTCGTGTTCAGTGGAGAGGTTAGCCTGTTGAGGCAGCTACTTGAGAGTCCGAGTCCGATATGCGGAGCCGATATCCCCACCTTTTCCCCGATTCAGGTACCTTTCTATGTCCGTTCGCGGACGAACGTTTGTTTTAGAGGTGGAGATTGTGATGACCCAAAAGGTCATCCTGTGTAAATTTGACTAAAACTATGCTCCGAGGCCCCGAGTGCCTCTGTTAATCTCACCTCAATGTGCGTGCGCAGACCAGGCGCGTAGCCGGGAAGCCTTTATGTGGAAATTTGATTAAAAGTTGAATTTTTGATAATTAATTGAATAAAGTTGACTTTGGTCAACATTCTTGGTAAACGAACCCGGATCCGTGATTTGACGGTCCCGGAGGGTTCGTAGGAAAACATGGGACTTGGGCATGTGCCCGGAATCAAAATCCAAGTTCCCAAGTCCGAGAAATGAATTTTTAAAGAAAATTGTTTTCTAAAAATAATAAAGGCTTTGAAAATGAACTTTGATGAGAAAACTGCGTTACCGGGCCCGTAGTATGGATCTGGAGCCCGGAACAGGTTTAGTATGGTTATCATGAGTTGTCTGCAAAATTTGATGTCATTACGAATTGTATGGGTCGGTCCGGCGCATCGATATAGAAATCAAGAACTTGGAGTTTCTTAAGTTATGGTTTTAGGGGTTTTAGGGTACGATTTTGAGATTTAACGTTGTTTTGGGTGTTCCGAAGGCTCGAGCGAGTCCGTATTATGATTTTGGACTTCTTGGTATATTTGGATGGGGGCTCGGGTGGGCCCAGGTGCCTCCCAGGTACTAAACGGGGCTAAAAACCAGCTGATGCAACTGCTGGTGCACCTATCTGAAGTGACCGCAGGTGCGGTTGCCCAGTCGCAGGTGCGGGACCGCTCATGCGGTCCCAAGCATCGCAGGTGCGACCCCAGGTGAGGTCCCCCATCCTCGCAGGTGCGGACAAAGGTCCGCAGGAGCGGAATCGCAGGTGCGGTAATCCCTCCGCAGGTGCGACCCCAGCCCCACCCGTCCAGTCCCGCAGGTGCGACCCTCAGCTCGCAGTAGCGAGACCGCAGGTGCGATTCTCAAGCCGCAGGTGCGGAATCCCTGTAGGCCAGGCAGTATATATTCTTCAAAACTCAGGATTTCACCCCTTTCATTCATTTTCCACCACCATTAGAGACTTGTGAGCTTGGGAAGAACACACAACGACCTGGCTACGGTTAAGGTAAGTTAATTCCTTCCTAATACTAGTTTCATGCATGAATTGTTAATGGGATTACCTACTAAATTGATGGAAAAATCAAGAATTGGGTAGTAAATTTAGGGTTCTTGAGAAAATTTGCGTATTGTCCGTTTAATGCTATGAATTGAAGTGGGAACGTCATATTAATGATCCTTAGGCTATGGGTGAGTGATTCCTTCGAGAATTTTCGGAATTCGAGCGTGTGGGCCCGGGGTCGAATTTTTGTAATTTTGGTAGGATGATAGAAAATGTATAATTAGGCTATGGAAATGGTTTATTGAGTAATTATTGATGTTAATAAATCAATTATGTCTAGATATTATCGATTCGGAGTTGGATTCGAGAGGAAGGGCTGTGATTGAGGCTTGACTTGCATTTTGGAGCCGAGGTAAGTGTTTGGCCTAACCTTAGCTTTAGGGAATAGGTATAGAATCATATTTGCTATGGGTAATTCATGTCCAACGTATAGGTGAGGTGACGAGTACCTATATGTTGTGGTTAAGCATGCCCCTGAGTCAATTGTGATGAATTATACTGTGTTCTTGATATTCTCTGTACTATGAATAATTGGTCATTTAGAAGTGATACATTGATGTTGTTTCATGACGTGGGAAATTGTTGATTAATTGTTCAGTGGAGGCTCTTACTGTAGAAATTACACTTCTGAGCGAGTTTGGTTATAGCTGAGTCCCTTGCCGGGACGATAGAATTTTATTGAGTATTTCTGTACACTTGAGATTTCTTATTGTTAGTTTCACATTATATTGATGTTTTTATATTATTTATCGCACGAGGGGACATGCCGTGTCGATTGTTTATTATTTATCGCACGAGGGGACATTCCGTGCCGATTGTGTATTATTTATTGCACGAGGGGACATTATGTGCCGAGTGTTTATTATTTATACACGAGGGGACATTCCGTGTCGAGTGATTTTACTATTTATGCACGAGGGGACATTCTGTGCCGAGTGATTGTGTGACTATGCACGAGAGGACATGCTGTGCCTTTTGTTGTTCATTATCTGTTCTGAGATGTTAAATTCCTGCTTTTACTTTTATATTTTAGTTGTTACCCTGTTCTACTATGCTAGTATTTGTTGTCCCTTTTATCCCCAGCATGTTCTCCCCGTATATGTATTTACTTGTTTATTTCCATCAATATTTTCCTGTTATTATGTAGAATTGCACAGGTACATATTGTTGTCGGTCCTAGCCTCGTCACTACTTCGCCGAGGTTAGGCTCGACACTTACTCAGTACATGGGGTCGGTTGTACTGATGCTACACCTGCACTTCTTTATGTTGTGCAGACTACGCAGCCGGACCCAGTGGGCACTGGCGGAGGGAGCATTCCCTCAGTCCATTCAGGAGACATCGAGGTAGACCCGTAGACGTTAGTGGGCCTTGGCGTCGCCTTCTACACTTCTCTTTCAATTCCGTCTTATCCTATAGTTTCAAAGACAGTCATATGTACTTATTTTCAGACCATTGTATTTAGTAATCTCATAGACAGTTCGTGAGTATGTGACACCAGTTCTGGGTTATATTTATGGGTTTTATTTTAGAAGCTTGCTATATTATTTTGAACTTAGTTAAATTTCATATTGTTGACCACCGTTGCATTAGTTATCTTGTTCATTTTAGTTGTAAATGAGTTTATTCAGTTCAAATGTTGGCTTGTCTAGCGGGTTCAATGTTAGGCGTCATCACGGCCTGAAGGTGGGATTTCGGGTCATGACAGGATACTTTTTATGTACATGGGGTCAGTTGTACTCATACTACTGTTATGTACCTTGCGTGCAGATCTTGGTGTTGATGTTGTTGTGTATGGCGAGGGCTAGCATTGAAGATGTACCTGCATTCCAGTTATGGCTATCACTTGTCCTCGGTAACTTTAGATTCAGATTCTGTCTATCTACATTCCAAACAGATGTTGTAAATATTTCAGTTCAGTTTTTTGTAAAATCTAAGTCTTAGTGGCTCATGACTTTTACTACCAGCCCTTGGTAGTTGTATAAAATTTAGTTATTTTATTTTGACTATTATCATTATTATTATATTGTATTTTATTTTTATTTGGCTTAT
This sequence comes from Nicotiana undulata, assembly GCA_005239495.1. Lineage (NCBI taxonomy): Eukaryota > Viridiplantae > Streptophyta > Magnoliopsida > Solanales > Solanaceae > Nicotiana > Nicotiana undulata. The sequence continues at coordinate 26,605 of ML262896.1, forward strand.
TTTTGACTTTTATCATTATTATTGTATTGTATTTTATTTTTATTTGGCTTACATAGCGGGTTGGGTTAGGTACCATCACGACGTGTTGGATTTTGGGTCTTAACAAGTTGGTATCAGTGCTCTAGGTTCATAGGTTCTATGAGTCATGAGCTAGTGTCTAGTAGAGTCTTGTGGATCGGTATGATCACTTCCATACCTATCTTCGAGGGGCTAAGGGCATCTTGGATAAACTTCCAATCTTTTTTTCCTTATCGTGCGACATTGATTCATCTTGAAGCATATCTCCTTGAATTCCTTCCACACACTCATATGCGTATGTGAGCGCTCCATATCAACTGTGCAGTGACGACTTGTGACTCTATGAATGACGTACGAGATGTGTTTTCTATGATGGGCCAGTCTGGAGGACTTGAGGCCAGGCTTAGACCCCAGCTTAGGGTCGGTAGTTTTAGTTGTGTGAGTATGTGCTTTTGGACTTATATGTCGATAGTGTCCCTACGAGGGGAATTTATAGCTCGGTGAGTTGTTGGATGGCTATATGATGAGTATTATGTGACTGCGGGAAGTGTTCAGATGGTTTGAATGCGACGAGAAGAGTTTGCTTGATATGTGAAAAGGATTATTGGATGCTCGATTTCTATGGATGTGTTATACAGTCTGGAGTTATGATTGTTTTGAGGGATTCTTTCATGTTATTTCATCTATTGAATGAAGTAAATTCTCATTTCTTAGTGATGAGTTCAGACTCAGGAAGATTAAACGATTGCGTAGTAGTTGTGGCTGTGAAAGGATATACAAAGATGTCAGTTTGAGGCTAAGCATGTAGGTTTAATCAGTACGGTAATGGATATGATCTGTTCTTTGGGTACTTATGATGTGGTGAGTATCTACAGGTGTTTTGTAGCAATACTCTTGGGATTGGTGACATGCGTGGTGATACACTCAAATTACACTTTAAAATAGTGTAAAGCAGTCGAAGTCAAATATAATAACCCAACGAGGTTGGGGTCGAATCCCATAGGGAATAGGTGTGAAAATGTTACTTTGATGGTGTGATTCTTAACTCAAATCATAATTCCATTCCATTAGTAAATGGGGAGATGGGGGTTGGTTGCGTATTAATCTAATAGAAGTAGTAGCAATGAGATTTAATTAAAAGTGTAGTTAATATGATTAAGTGAACCAAGGTTGTGTCCCCTTTTAATGACGTGTAATGCAAATGGGTATTAATATGATATATTTCTAATGGGAAGTTCTTGATATGCAATTGATTTCTAGATGGCTACCCAATATTTTCCAATAATAGAGTAGTATTTCCTCTTTATAATTTTCCCAAATATAAAAGAGTTGCAATGAAATCCAAATCACTTTATGCCAAATAAAACCATCTTATCCCTAAGTGATTCTATTAAACAAGGTTTAAAGCCTTGAGTCTTTGATATTTACTCTTACCAATTCTAACCCACTTTTCCAAGCTAAGAAAGAATTTATGGCATAAGTTAATGTTTGCAACCACTAACAAGAAATGTACAATGAAGAGTAAATAAATATCAACAACCCATTATGCATATATTCAATGTTAAATACCCAAATACATAACACCCATTTAGGGTCCACAACCTTAGTATTTAAGGCTAGCTACTCATAATAAATGACAAAAAGCTAAGAGTATTAAGTGTCATGAATGCTTACAAACCAAGAATGAAGTTATAATGCTTCCAAAAAGAAGAGAATATTCTAATAGGGGAATGTTCTTCAAAGACTGGACAATAAGCCCCCACACAACCGAAGTAAATCATTTTATAGTGGGCCAAAGGTCGGGTAGAACACAGACAAAAATGCCCCTGCAGACAGGTTATGCGATCGCATTCCTGTCGCATAACAGGAATGCGGTTCGCATCCTTCATGTTCTCATCGCATATCTAAACCCTAGTTTCCTGGTCGTCACCGCATTGTTGATTTGCGGTTCGCATTGTTGATGTGCGACCGCAGATTGACATTGCATTCTTGGTGTAGCTTCAGGCACCAGGGATTCTGCGGTTAAGTATGCGGCTCACATGTGAGTTATGCGATCGCATAATCGACCGCATTTTAGCTCTTGAAATTGGCCTATCTTTTCTGTTGCGATCTGCGATCCCTAGGTGCATTATGCGTTTCGCATTTAAGTTATGCGATGCTCTCTTGTCAGATATGCGATCGCATAGTGTTGTTTCCCTCACTTTTTAGCTTCTTTGCTTTCTTTTCATGGTCTTGAGTATTTACATCTCATGCACTGCAAAACGTCAAAATTCTATAAGTATAAAGGGTAAATGCTCTTGAAACAAACTATAATTTAAGCAATTTGGTATTAAATGTGCCAAAATTCTCCGCCACATCAACACCCTCAACTCAAACTCTTGCTTGTCCTCAAGCAACTAAAATGACTCTATCCTAACCTAGACTTAAACTACAAGACCGGAAGCAACTATGACCAAGGACAATGTTAAGTGCCGGTACTACAAGCATGCATTTCATCCATTTACCCGTCATGAACAGTTACTACTATTTATATGGAGACTACTCAACTTGTGAACTTTGAGCCTCGAACAATTTGACTAAATGTTACTCTTAGCTGAGTGCGCATGCACCCGACTTCAAGAACTCAACTACTGTTACACCTCACAGTCTGAAGTATATGAAACACACAACACAAAACACCAATCCCCAAACAGTAAAACATCAAGTCTCAATAAAGTATACATAAGTTCAAAAACCAATTTCATGAAAAATCCTTTGAAACAAGTATATTTTCCAATATTTCTCAGTAAAACGCTCAGTAAAATCAGTTTGAAAAGTAAAGTGAATCATAGTCAAAATCTCAGTAAAATATCATCATAAATCTGCCCCTCGGCCCATAATCATCTCTCATAACATTTCCCTCAGCACCTCACCATCACTCAGTATCAGCCCAGCGGGCAACCTCACAGTCACTCAGTATCAGCCCCGCGGGCAACATCACTCACACGCAGTAGGTACATGCGCTCACTGGGGGTGTGTCAGACTCCGAAGGGGCTCCTACAGCCCAAGCTCTATAACAAGCCACATCATGGCATAAATCACTCAATATTGGCCCTCGGCCTCTCTCATATAATAACATCCTCACAGCATTGGCCCGCGGCCTCACTCAGTCAGATACTCTCAACATGCCACTCGGGCCATCATTATACCGGGTTCTCGACCCAAAAATAGTGTTTCATTTTCAAGAAATAATATCAAAATACTCTGAGTGTCAAAACAATTATCAAGAAAAGACTGAGTGAAAATCATAACATATCAAGTGAGGAAAATAGTAAAAACAGCCCCAAAGGGGTAAACAGAACATGGCTTACAGCCCAAATCATATCAAAATATATCAATACTATTAAGCATATGCTTAAAAATCGGTTTCGCAACTCAATAGTTGCCTAAAAAGGGATATATTTCCAAATTTCCAATCTTTGCATTCCAAAATCTGTGAAAGGATGCAAGGTCCGGGGTTTCATACCCTCAAGACAGGATTTAAAGACATTACCTACCTCAAACTAGCCCGAAAAGATACTCTGCAACCCGCTTGCCTCTCGAATAAACTTTCGAGCGCTCCAAATCTATAAAGATCAGATCTTTATCATCAAATTATGCTTAAGGAACAGTTGAAAAATACAAATTTTAGCTCAAAATCCGAAATTTGCTAAAACCCGACCCCTAGGCCCGCATCCCGGAACTTGACAATTTTTATACCAATATATTCTTCATCATCTCACGAGTCAGTATATATAAAGAACGCTAAAATCGGAGTTCGTTTGACCCCTCAAATCATCCCCTAAAGGTCTCATAATCTCAAGCCCTAACTCCTTCTTTTTCGACTGATTTTCGTGGATTTAACACTGATATTATATTTCTTAATCACATATAATCGAGTTTTAGGGTCCAAAATACTTACCTCTATGAAGAACACTGATTTCCCTTCTTAAAAATAGTCTTCAAGCTCTTTTCCCGTTCAAAAATGGTGTTAAAAGGTTTAATGGTCGCGGAGGGTTTTAATTTATACTTTCTGTCCAGGGGTTCCGCGCCTGCGCCCAATTTCTCGCACCTGCGGGACCACACCTGCGACCTTCCCTGGGCTGGCCAGTCTCGCACCTGCGGAGACCTTCTCGCTCCTGCGGGCCCGCACCTGCGGTCAAACTTTCGCAGGTGCGGAAATCACTGTAGGAAAACACCAGCAGCTGTTTGCTGCACTTTTTCAACTTTGAACTTCCCGTTAACCATCCGAAATCAATCCTGAGCCCCTCGGGACCCCAACCAAACATACCAACACATCGTATATGATCATTCAAACTTAGTTTCATTCTCAAAACACTAAAAATAACATCAAAACACCAAAATCAAATCGGATTCAAGCCTAAGATCTTTGAAATTTTTAAAATTCACCAACGATGCCGAAACTATCCAAAACAACTCCGATGACCTAAAATTTTGCAGACATATCCAAAATGACATTACGAACCTATTCTAACTTCCAGAATTCCATTCCGACCCCGATAGCCTATTTTCCACTGCCGACAGGAAATCACCAAAAACTAACTTTCGCCAATTCAAGCCTAATTCTACACCGGACATCACAAATTTATCCTGAACATACTCCTAAGTCCCAAATCACCTAGAGGAGCTATCCGAGCCATAAAATCCGTATTCCGAGGTCATTTACCAATAAGTCAACCCTCAGTTGATATTTCCAACTATAAGGCCATTTTTAGAGACTAGATGACTAAACTCTCACTATAACCATTCTGATTCCAAGACTACCAACTCTGACACATCAATAATGGTATAACCAACCTATGACAAGTCAATAACAATAATTATAATGCACATTCTACATAACAACCGACCGGGTCGTTACACATATAAACTAACTTAATGATGCTATTGCTGATTGTATATAACACAATTACACAAAATATCAAGCAATGAATAAAAATTTCGAGTTTAATGTACGGATAGTACTAAAGATTAGATATTTACACAATCAAATCACTTATAAAATTGTTATATAAATTTTTATGATAAATAATATTAATTGGTGAGTTGACAAAACTACTCTTATTATATATGTTAAACTGTGTCCATAGTGTAAAAAGTATTACTATATATTGAAAGTACAAGAGGGGGTGAATTGTTGGCTGTTTAAAAATTAGCCGACAAACAGAAGTATTAGATGACTAACCACAGAGCAGAATGAAAGTAAGAAGTAATGAAAGGTAAATAACACACAACAATTTTATATTGGTTCGTACATGTGATGATCCAAAGGGTCATCGTATGAATTAAGACTCCATTCCAGGCTCATTAGCCTTAAAAATATTAATTTTATCTACCACGATTTGCGTGCATAGTACGAGCATGAAACCGAAAAGCTTTTATGTGAAAATATGAGAAGTAATAATTTTGGAATTTAAAATTTAGTTTTAGTTAACTTTGGCCAACATCTTGAGTAAGCGGACCCGGATACGTATTCCGACGATCCCGGGAGGTCCGCAGTAAAATATGGGACTTGGACGTATGTCCGTAAATGAATTTCGATATCTCTAGCTTTAGAAATCAATTTTTGAAGAAAATTGTTATGCTTGATTTTAAATGAAATAAAGAAATGAATTAATGGTTGAACCGTCGGTATCGGGCCCGTATTTTGATTCCGTAGCCCGGTACAAGTTTGTTATGATATTTAATATTATCTGTAAAATTTGGTGATAATCGGAGTTGATTGGACGTGATTCAGACGTCCGATTGAGAAATAGTGAAATTTAAATGTTCTTGAGAAAAATCAAGAGTTTTGAAGTTACATTCATAGTTTTAGATGTTATTTTAATGATTTGATCGCACGAACAAGTCTGTATGATGTTTTTAGACTTGCGTGCATGTTTGGTTTAGAACCCCGAGGGTTCGGGTGAGTTCCGGGTAGGTTTCGGGTTGTTTTCAACTTGGAAATAACTATTGTAAATATGTTTCTGGTGCACTGATGCATTCTTCATCGCGATCGCGTAGCTTCACACGCGATCTCATAGAGTAATTGAGTTGGGGGGTCGTTTTGTGCTATGCGAACGCATAACCTGGGCCGCGAACGCGAAGCACTGGGGAGATTACCCTTCGCGAACGCAGCCAGGCTATCGCGCAGAGAGTAATGGGCGTGGGGGAGGGGGCTCCCACTTCTTCTATGCGAACGCATCCTTTTGTCCGCGGTCGCGATGGCCAACTGGAGCAAAGCTCCGCGAACGCGTCCTCAGAACTGCGAACGCGAAGGCCATTAGGACAGACCCTCCGCGATCACGACAGGCCCATCGCGAACGCGATGAAGGCATGTCCAGCGATTTAATAACAGACTTTTAGACGGGTAGAACGTACTTTCTTCATACTTTCGAACTAAAAAGACCTAGAGGCAATTTTCTTCACACCAAATCATCCCAAAAGTGTTGGTAAGCAATTCTAAACTTGTCTCTTTCGATTACCCTATAGTTTTCATCACTTTTCAATCAAAAATAAAATATTTTCATGGTAGAAATTGGGGGTTTGGGTAGAATTAGAGAATTTTGTAAAAATTGAATTTTGACCTCGAATTGGGGTCGGATTTCAAAACTAATTACATATTCGGGCTCTGGGGTGAATGGGTAAATGGAATTTGGTCCGAACCCCGAGTTTGGACCAAGCGGTCCCAGGGTCGATTTTTAACTTTTTTCTTAGAATACTTAGGAACACTATAATTTTTCAGTAAAGTTAGTTCATTTAGCATTAATTAATGATATTGAACTAATTATGATTAGATTCGAATGTGTTGGAGGTGAATTCGAAAGGAAAAGTTGTAATTGACTAGTGAGTGGCCTGCGGAATTGAGGTAAGTGTTGTGTCTAACCTTAGCTTGAGAGAATATGTGTTATGTGAATACTTTCTACTTGTTTTGTTGCTAAATCTAATGTATAGGTGAGGTGACAAGTACCTATACATTGTGGTCAGGTCATACTATGCGAGTGAATGCTAATTCTTGTTACTTTGGTTATCTCAAGCCTATCGTCTATGATTATTGTTGCTAGTGAAATGTTGTGAGATTAGTATCCGGTCCCACCAAGATGGATATTATTTTGAATACTGAGTTGAGGTTGAAATGATAAATGATGATATAAACCATGATGAAATATTGATTTCTTGTTGGGATTGAAATGATAAATGATGATAGAAACTATGATGAAATATTGATTTCTTGTGAAATTCCCCTTTATATGTTATTGATGATTTATTTATATTGTGAGAAAGAGTGTAAAGCACAAAGGTTGATGCCGTGCATAATTCATTTGTATTGTGAGGAAGAGTGTAAAGCACGAAGGGTGATGCCGTGCATGATTTAATTATATTGTGAGAAGAGTGTAAAGCACAAAGGGTGATGTCGTGCATGATTTATTTATATTGTGAGGAAGAGAGTATAGCACGAAGGGTGATGTCGTGCATTCTATTTATTATTTGGTGAGGCTGAGAGTAAAAGCACGAAGGGTGATGTCGTTCAAGTTCCCTTTTTATTTTTAATTGCTAATATTATTGTCGATCACTGTCTGTTTTTGTCTTATTGTTTCCTCACTCCTGATGTTAAGTTCCCCATCGCATGCTCCCTTCCCATTATTTGCCGCTTTTAATCCATTATTTGATGTTATACCTGTTAGCATGATTATATATGTCCAGGTTTTTATGTGGTGTCCTGTCCTAGCCTCATCACTATTTCACCGAGGTTAGGCTTGACACTTACCAGTACATGGGTGGGTTGTACTGATACTGCACTCTGCACTTCTTGTGCAGATCCAGGTTTAGGTCCGAGCTGAGATCGAGCTAGAGTCAGTACTATTCGCATGGAGACACAAGGTAGGTTTGCTGGCGTCCGCAGATTCCTGGAGTCTTCTCTATATTATCTAGATTACTGTTTTATTTGATTCAAAACAGTTATACATTATTCCTTGAGTCAATTACTTGTAGTATTCTTTAGTAGTTCATGAATTGTGACTCCAAACCCTGGGTAGCTAGATATTATAGTTAGATTTGAGTCTCGTTTTTTTGTATTTTTCATATTATTCAGGGTTCGTTTATTGGATAATTCAAGACATAGTATTATAATTTAATTGTTTTAAAGATTGAATCCCTCTAAAATTGACTTGCCTAGCAAGTGTGGTGTTAGGCGCTGTCACGATCCCGAGGGTTGGGAATTTGGGTCGTGACAAGTTGGTATGAGAGCACTAGGTTGCCTAGGTCTCACAATTCATGAATAAGCTTAATAGAGTATGAAGGATCGGTACGGAGACGTCTGTACTTATCTCTCAAAGGCAATGAAGTTAGGAACAATTTCACTTCTATTCTACTCTATTGTGCAAATTTATTCTATCATTGATGATTGAAGTCATCTATTCTTTCCCTCTCGCAAATCTCGACAACATGCAAAGCATCTATAATCGGATAAGAGATGAAGCCCCAATGACAGCTATGATTAGGGGAAGAGGCAGAGGCAGAGCTCAACCCAGAGCTTGAACATCAGCACCTATGGCAGAGCCTTAGATGGATCTAGAAGCAGAGGTTCTAGCCCAGTCGTTACATGTTGAAACAGTTTATGTTCCAGAAGGATTCCTAGCTACTCCAGTATTGCAGAACATGAGAATGGTTGAAGGCAATGGGGTTGATTTTGCTGCGTTTCAGATGACGGAATCCACCAAGAAGTGGGGAAGATTATGTATTTACTAGACCAGTTGTGGATCCGACCGAGGATGCATACATATTGAGAGATCACCCAGTGAATCATGTAGGGGTTCTACGGACCTTGGCATCTGGTTGATTTATAGGAGCGGTGAAGTTTAATATTGTGGATTATCAGACGTGTGACCTATGACTTCATGCCAAATGGGGAAGTCCATTGTTAAGGAATAAATTGCGGGGTCATATGTTATATCGGTTTTGGTTGGGAATGTATAAGGCCTGAGATTTTTCCAGAGATAGAGTTGGGACTTGCTGTATGCATGTCTCCTTAATACCCCTATACCTTAGTACCAAAGGAGTTATATAAACAACTTTAAATCTACAGAAGGTCTACTCAACATGGAAGTCACAGTTGCGGATTTTGGGGTGCTACAGAGGTAGTACAGTGGTTGACGAGCTTCTAGACTATGTGGTTCGTGCCAAGATTTATTTGTATGGAGCTCTACTTTTGTGATCATTGTGCATCAATAGGGATAAGAGTTACCCCCAAAGAATAATGAAGAGTATATGAATAAATGGGGTAGCTCAGTAGTGTTGAGTCAACATAGTAAAAGAAGAAATCGGCTGCCGGTGTTTGTGGCAAGCCTACGAAGAAGACGACCATCCATTGCAACACCAGCTACTTGGCTCAGTTCTCATAAATGCTTTTGAAAGAGTTTGTTTCTCGGACTTTCCATAATGCGTGGTGCATAGGGTTTGAACGGTTGCATCAAGTCACCATGACGGTATCAGAATATGCCATCAGATTTGACAAGTTAGCCCATCATGCTCCTACTTCGGTTCATATGGCCAGAGAGCGAGTCCACCGACTCATTAAAGGACTCAAGTATGATCGTAAAATTTTGTATGACTCAGGACAAGTCGATACTTAATTTAGGCTAGTGGTAGAAATTGCCTAGATGTTAGAGGGTGTCCGGGATGAGGAAAAGAGGAAGCTAAGGGAAACTAAGAGGTCTCGAGGTTCTAAAAGATTCAGTAGATTTTACTCAGCAACAAAAAATTATTATGGCAGGGGCTCGGGCGATCAGCCAACCCAGTCCATATATCTGATTACTCGGGGTGCTCTGATGAGTTCTTTTAATGCACCACCGCTATATTCCTACAACGGGTATTCTAGTTATTTGTCCTAAACTCGGTATGAGCAGCTGAACCCGCAAATGGGGTTGCTATGAATGTGGAGATACTAAGGACATCATGAATGGGATAGACATATTTCATTAGGGCACTCAAGCTACGTGCCCCATTGTAGTTACAACTCAACTTACATGACGAGCTAGGGGAAGGGGTCGGAATGTCGAAGGTGGAGGTCAGACTCCTAGAGGTGGAGACCCAGCCCGTTAATATATTTTCTATGGTATGGCTGAGGTCGCTACACCAGACGATGTCATTACAAATACAATCTCTAGTTATTATAAAGCGACAATTTCCTTAACTTGATTCGGTTATGAGTATCTAGGAAAGTCCTCCTAATATGCCCACTCATGGGTGAGCTTCATAACCCTGAAATCTACTTATGTGAATACTCGTATTGGGAGATTCTATGGAGGTAGTTATGTCTATCATTACGTGTTGTAATTTTGTTTAACAAAAAATATTTAAAAGAAGAAAATGGAATGTTTTGATTGGCAAGATATGCATATTACTTGTGATTCAGAATTGAGGGCGATATCCTCGCATTTTAATATGATTTGAAATGTTTAAATCGGGCTACAAGCCGCGGTGGAAGTTATATATGGATGAGATCCCTGTGATGAAATTTTTGTTTTTAAATTCTCCCTTGTGAAATTAAAATTTATATTATTGTACTAATAGGGAGTCATGTCTGTTAGGTTTATTTGAAATTTTTGTATAAACTTATCTGTGCATAATTTTCCAAATTCGTGTTATAATTATTGAGCCTTAACTTACGAGATAGGTGCCCGCCCATGTGGCGTTAAACGAGATACGTTAAATCGGGTAAATAATTATGAGTTCTTCATGCATCACATCTCGTTATCAGTATTTTGAAGGTTTGAAAAGAGATTATTGTTAACGTGAAGTTATTTGACGATTCTGTAATTGACTATGAACAAATATTAAGATCATATTGAGCCAAAAGAGTGTTCCGTTCAAATGGTCGGACGAGTGTGAGGCGAGCTTTCAGAAGCTCAAGACATCCCTGACTTCAGCGTCGGCGTTGGTGTTGCCATCAGGTTCAGGATCTTTTACGGTATATTGTGATGCCTCTCGTGTTGGGCTTGGAGTAGTATTGATGCAATAGGGCAAAGTGATTGCATATGAATCTCAGCAGTTGAAGGTTCATAAGAAGAATTATCTTGTCCATGATTTAGAGTTGGCAGCCATTGTTCACGCATTGAAAATTTGGAGGTACTATCTCTATGGTGTGCCATGTGAGGTTTTCACGGATCATCGCATTCTCCAGTACTTGTTCAAGCAAAAGGATCTTAATTTGAGACAGAAGAGATGGTTAGAGTTGTTGAAAGACTTTGACATCACTATATTGTATTATCCGGGGAAGGACAATGTGGTGGCCGATGCATTGAGTAGGAAGGCAATGAGTATAGGCAGCCTTGTATCCATTCCAGTCGATGAGAGACCGTTAGCTTCAGAAATTCAGACTTTGGCTAATCAGTTCGTGAGGCTGGATATTTCGCCCACCCGTGTTTTAGCTTGTACAATCGCCCAGTCTTCTTTATTTGAGCGTATCAGAGATCGACAAGATGATTACCCGCATTTGATGGTCCTTTGGGACACAGTTTGGCACGGTGGTGCCAAGCAGGTTATAGTTGTAGATGACGGTGTTTTGAGGATGCAGGGTCGAGTGTGTGTGCCTAATGTTGATGGGCTTCATGAGTTGATTCTAGATGAGGCTCATAGTTCTAAGTATTCTATTCACCTGGGTGCTGCCGAGATGTACCAGGACCTACGACAACATTATTGGTGGCGGAGGATGAAGAAGGATATCGTTGCTTATGTGGCTCGTTGCTTGAATTGCCAACAGGTGAAGTTTGAGCATCAAAGACCCAGTGGTTTATTTCAGTAAATAGAAATTCCTGAGTGGAAGTTGGGGCATATCACTATGGACTTCGTTGTTGGACTCCCACAGACTCAGAGGAAGTTCGACGTTGTTTGGGTTATTGTGGATAGGGCGACTAAATCAGCACATTTCATTCCAGTGGCAAATACTTATACTTTGGAGCGGTTGGCAGAGATATACTTTTGAGAGATGTTCGCCTTCACGGTGTGTCTGTGTCTATTATCTCTGATCGAGGTACGCAATTTACTTTGCACTTTTGGAGGGCCGTTCAGCGTGAGTTGAGTACACGGGTTGAGTTGAGCACAACATTCCATCCTCAGACAGACGGCCAATCCGATCGTACTATTCAGATCTTGGAGGATATGCTCCGCGCTTGTGTTATTGACTTTCGAGGTTCTTGGGATCAATTCTTGACATTAGCGGAGTTTGCCTATAATAATAACTACCAATCGAGCATTCAGATGGCTGCCCATTAGGCATTATATGGTACACGGTGCAGATCGCCAGTTGGATGGTTTGAGCCGGGAGAGGCTCGATTATTGGGTACAGACTTAGTTCAGGAGGCCTTGGACAAGGTCAAGATTATACAGGATCAAATTCGTGCAGCTCAGTCTAGGAAAAAGAGTTATGCTGACCGTAAGGTTCGTGATGTGGCATCCATGGTTGGAGAGAGAGTATTACTTCGGGTATTGCCCATGAAGGGTGTTATGAGATTTGGGAAGAAGGGCAAGTTGAACTTAGGTATATCGGGCCATTTGCGATTCTTGGTAGAGTGGGGGAGGTACATTATAGACTTGCGTTGCCTCCAGATCTATCCTTAGTTCACCAGGTATTCCATGTGTCTATGCTCCGGAAATATCATGGTGACCTGTCCTACGTGTTAGATTTCAGCATTGTCCAATTGGACAAAGATTTGACTTATGAGGAGGAGTCGGTAGCCATTTTAGACCGGCATGTTCATTAGTTGAGATCAAAGAGTTATCCTTCAGTTCTAGTGCAATGAAAAGTTAGCTTGGTGAGGCAACTACTTGGGAGTCCGAGTCGGACATGCAGAGTAGATATCCCTACTTGTTTGCTAGTTCAGGAAATTTTCTATGTCCGTTCGAGGACGAACGTTTGTTTTAGAGGTGGAGATTGTGATGACCCAAAGGGTCATCTTATGAATTAAGACTCCATTCCAGGATCATTAGCCTTAAAAAGATTAATTTTATCTACCTCGATTTGCGTATGCAATCCGGACGTGAAATCGGAAAGCTTTTATGTGAAAATATGAAAAATAATAATTTTGGAATTTAAATTTTGGTTTTAGTTGACTTATGTCAATATTTTGAGTAAACGGACCCAGATCAATGTTCCGACGATCCCGGGAGGTCCGCAGTAAAATATGGGACTTGGACGTATGTCCGGAATTGAATTCCAAGGTCCCTAGCTTTAGAAATCAATTTTTTAAGAAAATTGTTATGCTGGATTTTAAATGAAATAAAGAAATGAATTAATGTTTGAAACCATTCGTATCGGGACCGTATTTTAGTTCCAGAGCCCGGTACAGGTTTGTTATGATATTTAAGTCTTATCTGTGAATTTTTGTCAGAATCGAAGTTGATTTGACGTGATTCGGACGTCCGGTTGAGAAATAGTGAAATTTAAATGTTCTTGAGAAAAATCATGAATTTTGAGGTTAAATTCACAGTTTTAGATGTTATTTTTATGATTTGATTGAACGAACAAGTCTGTATGATGCTTTTAGACTTGCGTGCATGTTTGGTTTAGAGCCCCGATGGTTCGGGTGAGTTTCGGGTAGGTTTCGGGGTGTTTTGAACTTGGAAATAACTGTTGTAAACCTGTTTCTGGTGCACTGATGCATTCTTCATCGCGATCATGTAGCTTCATACATGATCACGTAGAGTATTTTTAGTTGGGGGTCATTTTGTTCTATGCGAACGCATAACCTGGGCCACGAACGCGAAGCACTGGGAGAATTACCCTTCACGAACGTGGCCAGGCTATCGCGAACGCGGAGAGTAATGGGCCCGGGAGATGGGGCTCGCGCTTCTTCCATGCAACGTGTCCTTTGGGCCGCGATTGCGATGGACAACTGGAGAAAAGCTCCACGAACGCATCCTCAGCACTGCAAACACGAAGGCCTCTGGGCTAGACCCTCAGTGATCGCGACAAGCCCATCGCGAACGCGATGAAGGCCTTGTCCAGCAATTTAATAACACACTTTTAGATGGGTAAAACCTATTTTCTTCATAATTTCGAACTAAAAAGACCTAGAAACGATTTTCTTCACACAAGTTCATCCCCAAAGTGTTGGTAAAAAAATTATAAACTTGTCTCTTTCGATTACCCAATGTTTTTCATCACTTTTCAATCAAGAATTTTCGTGGTATAAATTGGGGGTTTGGGTAGAATTAGGGAATTTTGTAAAAATCGAATTTTAACCTCGAATTGGGGTCGTATTTCGAAAATAATTACATATTCGGGTTCGGGGGTGAATGAGTAAACGGAATTTGGTCCGAACCCCGAGTTTGGACCAATCAGGCCGAGGGTCAGTTTTTAACTTTTTTTGAGAAAACTTAGGAAAATAATAATTTTTCAGTAAAGTTAGTTCCTTTAGCATTAATTAATGATATTGAACTAATTATGATTAGATTTGAGTGTGATGGATGTGAATATGAAAGGAAAAGTTGTAATTGAGCAGTGAGTGGCCTGCGGAATTGAGGTAAGTGTTGTGTCTAACCTTAGCTTGAGGGAAAAGTGTTATGTGAATACTTTCTACTTGTTTTGTTGCTAAATCTAATGTATATATGAGGTGACGAGTACCTATACGTTGTGGTCAGGTCATATCATGCGAGTGAATGCTAATTCTTGTTACTTTGGTTGTCTCAAGCCTATCATCTGTGATTATTGTTGCTAGTGAAATATTGGGAGATTAGTATCCGGTTCCACCAAGATGGATATTATTCTGAATACTGAGTTGAGGTTGAAATGATAAATGATGATATAAACCATGATGAAATATTGATTTCTTGTGAAATCCCTTTGTTAATATTGAGTTGGGATTGAAATGATAAATGATGATAGAAACTATGATGAAATATTGATTTCTTGTGAAATTCCCCTTTATATGTTATTGATGATTTATTTATATTGTGAGAAAGAGTGTAAAGCACAAAGGGTGATGCCGTGCATAATTTGTTTATATTGTGAGGAAGAGTGTAAAGCACGAATGGTGATGCCGTGCATAATTTACTTATATTGTGAGGAAGAGTGTAAAGCACGAAGGGTCATGTCATGCATGATTTAATTATATTGTGAGGAAGAGTGTAAAGCACGAAGGGTGATGTCGTGCATGATTTATTTATATTGTGAGGAAGAGAGTAAACCACGAAGAGTGATGATGTGCATTCTATTTATTATTTGATGAGGTTGAGAGCAAAAGTATGAAGGGTGATGCCGTGCAAGTTCCCTTTCTATTTTTAATTGCTAATATTATTGTTGATCACTGTCTGTTTTTGTCTTATTGTTTCCTCACTCCTGATGTTAAGTTCCCCATCGCATGCTCCCTTCCCATTATTTGCCACTTTTAATTCTTTATTTGTTGTTAAATCTGTTAGCATGATTATATATGTCCAGGTTTTTATGTGGTGTCATGTCCTAGCCTCGTCACTACTTCGCCGAGTTTAGGCTTGACAATTACCAGTACATGGGGTCGGTGTACTGATACTGCACTCTGCACTTCTTGTGCAGATCCAAGTTTAGGTCCGAGCTGAGATCGTGCTAGAGTCAGTAATATTCACACGGAGACACGAGATAGATCTGCTGGCGTCCGCAGACCCCCGAAGTCTTCTTTATATTATCTAGATTACTGTTTTATATGATTCAAAACAATTATACATTATTCCTTCAGCCAATTAGTTGTAGTATTCTTTAGTAGTTCGTGAATTGTGACTCCAAACCTTGGGTAGCTAGATATTATAGTTAGCTTCGAGTCTCGTTTTTTTTTTCATATTGTTCAGGGTTCCTTTATTGGATAATTTGAGACTTAGTATTATAATTTAATTGTTTTAAAGGTTGAATCCCTCTAACATTGGCTTGCCTATCAAGTGTGGTGTTAGGCTCCATCACGATCCCGAGGATTGGGTATTTGTGTCGTGACAGTACTGTTGTGGTACTTACATCCAGTTTTCCTTGGGTCACAAGGGTTCCCTTTAAGATCTCAGAAAAAGTATTACAATAGAGATGGTTTTGACTCGTTCACCACCAACGAAAAGTATCTACAATGAGTTCTGGGTATTCGACACAACTCTCTTTTGTGTTCTAGATCTTCCTATCTTTTGAGACACCGATACCTAAGGATTACAGTGTTTAGGCTAAGAAGTACATAGACTTAGAATACAATATGTGTAGTTGCGCGAGCCTTCTTCTTGAAATTATTAGCCTTCTTATAGAAGAGAAAAGATTTGTTGTCTTTAGCATAATCAGAGGCACAAGATCTTTGCAATAGGGAATTTGAACCAAGGGGTGCCTCTATGAATCTTGCTCTTTGAAGAGTCCATATTCGATTGTGAATTTCCTTGTCACAACTTGTATTGAGGATCCATTTACGCTTGGAGTGAGCTTATTTCTGGACACAGAATATTTGCTGGCAAGCTTCTTGATTGAGTATCTGTGATTAGAAATTTGAACTCCTTTGATTGAGGACGAGTAAATTTGGCTTCTCTTGATTGACCATTAATGTAGCATTAACATCTTCATTCTTTCCTTTTGCTATTTCAAATTTTGTAGCAATCATATCTTGATTTGCATCTTCATTGTTTCCTTTTTGCTAGTCTTGCAAATTTAACATAAGACAATATTGTCATCATTGAAACTTAAACTTAAACTTATCAATATCTCCCTTTTTGATGATGACAATTAGGAGGGAGTAAACAAAGAGAACAGTAAATTAAGATACTTCCCTTTTGAGGTGTTTCTCCCCTGAGTTATGTTGCTCCCCTTGAGTTTATGTTGTACTCCTGGTGGTGTTTACTTCACATTTTTCTCCCCCTTTGACATCAATCAAAAAGGAAAGAAACGCATACTGAACAATAAAGGATATAATATACATACTAATAAGGAGGTTAGAGCAGCATAACTAGTACCTTCAACAGAGGCTTAGTAAGTACAGACCCAAGCAAAAAATTGTCTAAAAGAAACCACCAAAAAAACATAAGCAAAAAAAGATTGTTTGTTATAACATCACATCCGATCGCATTAGCTTCTTCCCAGGAAGTATTTGAGGGTGTTGATCACTATGTTGCAGATGGAGTCATAGGAGTTTTCAACGTCTTTGACGAGTTTGTCCTTCTTTTCACTCATGGAATTGAAAGCCCTGGTTCCTTGCCTTCGTGTGGCTCCCATGTCTATACTAAGCTTGGCCACATCAGTACCTGTCTCCTTGGTAACTTCCCTTATTTTATCCACCTGTTCTTTCATCTCAACAAGTAGCAGCTTGACTCCATCAAGGTAATGCTGAATTTGTTGAAGATTCTGAGAAGTAGTCGACTGAGAAGCCGGTTGTTCAGTTTGGACTTCAACTGGCGCTGGAATGCTTTCAACCTTGGCTCGCTTAACCCATCCATCATCACCCAGAGTGTACCCCATCATTGAGAAAGTAGTCTTATCATACGTACTGGTAATGTACTTGGGTGAAAAGGGTGCCAAGTCCACTTTTATGTCTTCGAGAATATGAGAGATGAGAAGACCATAGGGCAGACATGCAGCAGAGGAGGATATATCCCTGATACTCTCAAGCATATAATGACAAATCCACACAAACCAATCAAAACGTTTATTATTAACTAGGCAATAGAGAACAAAAACATCTCTAGTGGATAAAGAACTAAAAGATCCAGTTCTAGGAGGAGAGTGGTAGCAATCATGTGGGCCAAGACACGATGTTCAAACTTAAGATTCATGGGGCCAATGTCAGGAGGGTTATCAGACAGAAAATATTTTGCTTCATCAAAGGACACTTCAAAGTCGTTGGGCCAAGAATTTTGGACAAACACATCATACCCACAAAACTTGGCAGGAAAAATCTTTTCAAATTGGTAGGAGTCCAAAACAATTCTAGCCCCTAAAATCATATATTCCAAGTCATCTTTATCATTCACAAAGAGATTTGCATAAAACTTACTAGCAGGTTCTCCATACACATAGTTTCCAATGGTGTCAAACATGGAGGAAAGGTACTGAAAATCGAAAATAGCAGTCACATCACAATGAAGAATTTTCATAAGAGAGAGACTTACAGAGCGTCCATAAGCCATGGATTTTGACTAGTAGGACTCAAATCTTTCCTTTTCACTAGGACCATAGAAGATTAACTTGTCCTCAGGACCAAATTCCAAGCGTTCCATATTACCCTTCTTGCATGCAGCCTTTTTGCGGGTTTGCTCCATGGGTATTTTGCCGGCCTTTATCTGGATAACATGAGGATTTGCAGATGATTCACTGCTGTCATTGTCTGTTCTGAGAAAATCTGAGTCAATAGACAACTCCACATCTACAGGTTCTTCAGTATGAAGAGGTTTTTGAAACCTTCGACTACGTCTGGTTGCAGAGGAGGGATTTCTTTTGGCCATGGTGATAATGGTTGTTTGAAAGAGAATGAGTAGAGTACTGGAGAAGGAGGGTTTTTATCGAAGATTTTGAAAGGAGCGAAGAGACTCCTTGGTTAATGGAAAGGCCAAGTTAAGACAGAAGTGATGGTTCAAAATTGACTAATCAGCAGTACTTGCAATAATGACATTTACACAGAAATGTAATTATACCACGCATAAGTAAGGAAATACAATATTCTAATATAAGGTAAAATATTAAACACTCAGAAAATATTTGATTTACAATTTGGAACAATTCCAATCTTTTTACGGAGAAGGCAAAATCTTTCTTCCAAGAGCGATTTTGTAAAAATATCAGCAAGTTGAGAATCAGTACTAATAAATTCTAAAACAATGTCACCTTTTGCTACATGATCACGAATAAAATGATGTTTAACTTCTATATGCTTTGCTCTAGAATGATGCACAAAATTCTTTGATAAACAGATAGCGCTAGTATTGTCACAGTAAATAGGAGTAGAAGTAAGAGATAAATCATAGTCGATGATGCATGATCCATAGATCTTGTGTACAACAGCTTCCAACGGCTAGGTATTCTGCCTCAGTCATTGACAGTGCAACACACTTTTATTTTCTGTTGTGCCAAGATACTAATGCATTCCCTAACAATTGACCTGTCCCACTGGTACTCTTCCTATCAATCTTGTCTCTTGCAAAGTCAGCATCTGAAAAGCCTCTTAGAGAAAAAATGTTAGAATGATCATACCATAGTCCTAGATCAGATGTACCAATTAATTATCTAATAATTCGTTTAGCGGCAGAAAGATGGGATTCCTTAGGAGCAGACTGAAATCTAGCACATTTGCATACGCTAAACATAATATCCGATTGACTAGCAGTCAGATATAATAGAGATCCAATCATTACTATGTACATGGTTTCATCAACTTTTTTTCCATTGTTGTCTTCATCTAGCATCGTAGTTAGACTCATTGGAGTGCCAATAGCTTTAGCATTTTCCAGGCCAAAATTTTTGATAAGCTCCTTAGTGTACTTGGTTTGGCTAATGAAAATCCCTTTAGGACACTGCTTGATTTGAAGTCCAAAAAAGAAACCAGTTCTCCCATCATGCTCATTTCAAATTCTCCTTTCATGGAAAGAGCAAATTCTTCACAAAGAACAGAGTTAAGGCTAACAAAAATAATGTCATCTACATAAATTTGAGTACTAAGATTACCTCAGTTGGATTGCTTAATAAATAGATTTGTATCGATATTACCTCGTCTGAAGCCTTGATTTAGAAGGAAAGAGCTTAACCTTTCATACCATGCTCGAGGGGATTGCTTGAGACCGTACTGTGTTTTAGTCAACTTGTATACATGATTTTGGAAAGGTGGCCATTTGCAAAACCAGGTGGTTTCCATACACTTCTTCAGAAATATAACCATTGAGGAACGCACTTTTAACGTCCATTTGAAATAGCTTGAATCCTTTGTGAGCAGCAAAAGCAAGTAGTATTCGAATGGATTCAAGTCTTTCCACAGGTGCAAATGTTTCATCATAGTCGTTTCCTTTCTATTGAGAATAACCGTGAGCCACCGATCTTGCTTTATTATGAACAACTTGACCTGATTCATTTAGTTTGTTTCTGAAGACCCACTTAGTTCCAACAACAGAAGAGTTTTGAGGCCTTGGAACTAATTCCCATACTTTATTTCTTTCAAGATGATCTAATTCTTCTTTCATACCATTTATCCAATGAGAATCTTTGAGAGCTTCATCCACTTTCTTGGGCTCAATTTGAGAAATGAGAGCTACATGAGATTTATTCTTTTGAGACCTTTTTATAGTTATTCCCTTTTGTGGATATCCTATATTGAATTTGTGAGGATATCTCTGTTCGCTCTTCAGTTCATTTGGAGTATTTACTAGAGGATCTCTTTCTTTGGTAGTTGATTGATCTAGTTGAGGTAGGTCAAGATCTTCTAGTGGTGTTTCAGCTGGTTGAACTTGTTGATCAACTGACTCAGTTTGATGGTCCTTTCTTACAATAACTGACTTAGGAGCACAAGAGTTTTTCTCATCTTCAGGAATAGGTTCATTCCTTGAGCGAGGGTTAGTATCAACAAAAACATCATGAATAGATTCTTCAGTACACAATGTTCTCTTATTATAAACTCTGTATGCTCTACTTGTGGGAGAGTAACTAATAAATATACCTTCATCACTCTGAGGATCAAACTTACCCAGATTGTCCTTCCCATTATTGTGGATAAAGCATTTACATCCGAAGGGGTGAAAGTAGATGATATTTGATTTCTTACCTTTCCACAGTTCATAAGGAGTTTTGCTTAGAATTGGTCGAATCAGACATCTGTTGATGATGCGGCATGTTGTACTCACAACTTCTGCCCAAAAATTATGAGGTAGAGAGTTTTCCACGATCATGGTTCTTGCCATATCGTGCAGGGTTCTATTTTTACGCTCTACCACTCCATTTTGCTGTGGTGATCTTGTCAAAGAGAAATTGTGAGAGATTCCTTGATCATTGTAGAAATTTTCAAAAGCTCTGCTTTTAAATTCTCCTCCATGATCACTTCTGATAGTGGAGATGTAGTAACCCTTTTCTCGTTGAAACTTCTTACAGAAAACATCAAAATTCTTTAGAGCATCATCTTTATGACTAAGAAACATAACCCAGGTAAATCTAGAGAAATCATCAATAACAAATGCATATTTCCTATCACATATGCTAGCTGTTCTAGTAGGGACAAATAAATCCAAAACTTGATATGCAAACTTCCAGATCCACACTAACTCCAATATTTTCAGAAAATTTCGCCAGAGTCTCCTCTGTATTTAGACCCATCTACCTGTCAGAGAGCCCCCGAAACACATTTCCAAGCATCATTACACAGTTTCTGTTATCCCTTGAACTGGCATACAATTCATTACCTCAACACTTGCACATATCCAATTACTTTGACAACTACACATAGTTCATTCTCTTTACATCACAAATTAGCATATGATTCAATTAGTTGCACATACTTGCACATAATTTGGTCACGTGAGTCCCATACAATTCAATCACCTCAATACACCATATGTATATTGCAATTAATCATTACCAATCTACACTACTATTAATCATTTTTGCATCTCACACAAGTTTTACAAAACTTTCATTTACTTCAAGGGTTGCACACCACCCATTTAATAACATCATATACTGTTTTTAGCACGCAATGGGAAGTTACAACAGTAAGGCAATTAGGGAAACAATTGGGTGACTTTGCACGAATCTGAATACAACATCAAATTGCCTTGGGACAATAATTCGTACGCTCATTACTACACTCGTTCGAACATATGGGGATATTTTTCTCTCATTCCTTTTTCTGCTTCCCACGTGGCTTCCTCGACTTGTTGACTTCGCCACAACACTTTAACAAAAGCAATCTTTTTGTTTCTCAATCTACGAACTTACCTATCAAGAATAGCAAACGGAACCTCTTCATATGACAATTCTTCACTAACCTTAATGGTCTCAACTGGCACGATGGCGGAAGGATCTCTAATTACCTTCTTCAACATAGACATGTGGAATACCGGGTGCACTAATGACATTTCAGTGGGAAATTTCAGTCTATACGCGACTTGCCCTACCCTCTGAGCGATCCGATACGGCCCGACATACCTTGGGATCAATTTCTCTTTCTTTCCAAACCGCATGACTCCCTTCATGGGAGATACCTTCAAGAATACCCAATCAACTACTTGAAATTCTAAATCTCTACGACGAACATCCGCATAGGATTTCTGACGGCTCTGAGCAGTTTCATCCTTTCTTGAATGACTATAACTTTTTCCATAGCTTGATGCACAAGATATGGACCTATCAATTCTGCCTCGCCAACCTC
Organism: Nicotiana undulata; assembly: GCA_005239495.1. NCBI lineage: Eukaryota > Viridiplantae > Streptophyta > Magnoliopsida > Solanales > Solanaceae > Nicotiana > Nicotiana undulata. The sequence continues at coordinate 48,972 of ML262896.1, forward strand.
AAACCACCCGATCGGAGATCTACATCTCCTTCTATACAATGCCTCATATGGGGCCATCTGAATACTAGCATGGAAGCTGTTATTGTAAGCAAATTCTATAAGTGGCAAGTGATCATCCCAGCTACCCTTGAAATCCAAAACGCAAGCCCGCAACATATCCTCAAGTGTCTGAATAGTCTGCTCTGCTTGACCGTCCATCTGTGGGTGGAAAGTTGTGCTGAGATTTACCTGTGTACCCAAACCTTGCTGAAATTTCCTCCAAAAGTTAGCTGTGAACTGGGCCCCTCGATCCGGGATAATAGAAATTGTAGTGCCATGAAGTATGATTATTTCCTTGATATACAACTGAGCGTACTGTTCTGCAGTATCGGTGGACTTGACTGGCAAGAAGTGAGCTGATTTCGTGATTCGATCCACTATCACCCAAATTGAGTCGAACTTGCGCTGAGTGCGAGGTAACCCTACCACAAAGTCCATGTTGATCATCTCCTATTTCCACATCGGCATTTCCATAAGCTGAGTCAGCCCACCGGGCCTCTGATGCTCGGCCTTTACCTGCTGATAATTCGGACATCTAGACACCAAGTCCGCCACACCCCTCTTCATACCATTCCACCAATAAATCTCCTTGATATCGTGGTACATTTTCGTAGAACCTGGGTGAATAGAATACCTGGAATTATGAGCCTCTGCCATTACCCTTTCCCGGAGATCATCCACATCTGGAACACATAGTCTCCCCTGACACCGCAAGACACCGTCATCATTGCTGAGTGAAAAAGCTGAAGTCTTGTAATTTAAAATTGCTTCCCTCAATTGTATCAATGTTGGGTCTCTGAATTGCTTTTCCTTGACTTCCGATACAAGCGAAGACTCCGCTCCATTTTACACCACGACATTTCCCTCATCTGAGGTCGAAAGACAGACCCCAATACTGGCCAACTGATGGACCTCTCGAGCCAAAGGCCTCTGACCGGCCTCTAAATGTGCCAAGCTCCCCATGGATTTCCGACTAAGAGCGTCGGCTACCACATTCGCCTTTCCTGGATGGTACAAAATATTCATATCATAATCTTTGAGCAATTCTAACCACCTCCGCTGCCTTAGATTCAGTTCCTTCTGCTTGAATAAATACTGAAGACTCTTGTGGTTTGAGAACACGTCCACGTGGACTCCATAAAGATAATGCCGCCAAATTTTTTAATGCAAACACCACTGCCGCAAGTTCCAAATCATGCGTCGGATAATTCTTCTCGTGATTCTTGAGTTGCCTCAAAGCATACGCTATAAACTTCCCATGTTGCATCAACACACACCCCAAACCAACCCTTAAAGCATCGCAATAAACCACAAATCCCCCTATACCTTCTGGTAGGGTCAATACCGGTGCCGAAGTCAATCTCGACTTTAATTACTGAAAGCTTTTCTCAGAAGCGTCGGACCACTGGAACTTCACCGCTTTCCGCGTAAATCTAGTCAATGGGGAGGCGAGGGTAGAGAATCCCTCCACAAACCTCTGATAATATCAAGCTAGACCCAAGAAACTACGGATCTCTGTCGGGGTCGTTGGTCTAGGCCAATCTTTCACTGCCGCGATCTTCTGGGGATCAACCTGAATCCCTTCTCTGGAAACAACATGTCCCAAAAAGGGGACTGATTCTAGCCAAAACTCACATTTCAAAATTTTTGCATACAACTGATGCTGATGAAGAGTCTGCAGAAGTGCCCTGAGGTGATTAGCATGATCTTCCTGACTTCACGAATAAACAAGGATATCATCAATGAAAACTATCACGAAGGAGTCAAGAAACGGCTTGAAAACTCGATTCATAAGATCCATAAAGGCTGCTGGGGCGTTGGTTAGCCCAAAAGACATGACCAAAAATTCAAAGTGCCCATAACGAGTCCTGAAGGCGGTCTTAGGAATATCCTGCTCCCTGATCTTTAACTGGTGGTACCCTGACCGTCAATCAATCTTTGAGAATAACCTAGCACCTTGCAACTGATCGAACAAACCATCTATCCGAGGCAGGGGATATTTATTCTTGATGGTGACCTTGTTGAGCTGCCGATAATCAATACACATTCGAAGCGATCCATCATTCTTTCTGACAAAAAGAACCGGTGCGCCTCAAGGTGACACACTTGGCCGAATGAAACCTTTTTCTAATAGATCTTTCAATTGCTCTTTTAAATCTCTCAATTCCGCTGGCGCCATTCTGTACGGTGGAATAGCTATTGGGTGCGTATCTGGAAATACATCAATCCCGTAATCAATCTCTCTATCTGGCGGGACCCCAGGTAACTCATCCGGAAACACTTCCAGAAACTCATTCACAACCGGCACAGACTCGGGAGCAGGCACCTCTGAGGTGGTGTCTGCAACCCGGACCAAATGATAGATGCATCTTTTCCTGATCATTTTGGAGGCCTTAAGATAGGAAATAAACCTACCTCTTGGCACGAAATCATTCCCTTTCCATTCAATGACGGGCTCGATAGGAAATTCGAGCCTCATAATTATTGTTCGGCAGTCGAGTTTAGCAAAGCACGAGTAAAGCGAATCCATTCCCATGATAACATCAAAATCTAGTATCTTTAATTCAATAAGATTGGCTGTGGTTTCGAACACACACCGTGACAACACAATTCCTATAGACTCGCGCAGCCGTAATGGAATCACCAACCGGAGTCGATACTGAGAACGCCTCAAGAAGTTGTTCGGGTTCTATCCCAAAACTCGAAGGAATAAATGGAGTAACATATGACAAAGAGGACCCCGGATCAATAAGAGCATAAACATTAAGCGTTTGCATAGACAGAATACCTGTGACAACATCTGGAGAAGCCTCCGCACTCTAGCGACCACTCAAGGCATAGAACCGACTGGGTCCCCCTTGACCCCGTGCTCTACCCCTAGCTGCACTGCGCCCTGCTGGAGCTAGAGGGCGTGCTGAAGATGTAGCAGCTGAAGCCCCGGACGACCGAGCAGTGCCCCTACCCGTGCTCTGACTGGGTGCACGACAATTCTACTGGGTATGACCTCTCTCTCTGCATCTGAAGATACCGGAATATCCAAGTAACATCTCAGAATGGAACCTCCCACACTTAGGGAATGGGGCCCTCCGCTGCTGCTGAAACCTCCCACCAGAACGACCTGACTGGTGGAACCTCCTGCTATCTGAACCGGGCCCAAAGCGACCTCCCAAAGGACTGAGCATAGGACTGAGATGGTCCTGATGACCCTCTCCCAAGGGCTGATCTCCCACCTCCCACCGAGCTCCCACGGTTGCCAGCTGACTGGGCCCTACTACTACTCTCTCTCTGACCTTATCTTCAATTTCCGAGCCTCCGTAGCCTGGGCAAAACCCACAATCTTCCCGTAGTTCATATCTGAATGCAAAGCAGCTGTAGCAGCCTCATTGACAACCAAGGGACCAAGGCCCCAAACAAACCGACAAACTCTAGCCTCCATAGTCGGCATCATGTGGGTAGCATACTTTGACAAGCTCACAAACTCCATATGGTACTCCCACACACTCATGTGGCCCTGCTTGAGGATCTCGAACTCTGCAGCACGGGCTGCCATAGTCTCGGCAGGCAAGAAATGATCCATGAAAGCATCTACGAACTCGACCCACCTCGCCAGAGGGCTCCCCTCACCACGGGAACTCTCCCACATCTCAAACCATGAATATGCTGCTCCCTTTAGACGATAGGAAGCCAACTCAACTCCCTCTGTTTCAGTAGCCTTCATAACCCGGAGAGTCTTGTACATTTCATCTATAAAATTTTGAGGATCGGCCTCTGGGTCGGTGCATGTGAACTCTGGAGGGGCCAACCGCAGAAACTGGTTGACCCTAGAACCTGAAGAATCCCCTTGCTCGCTAGAAGGCGCAGGGGCAGCCTGAGATCTTTGGGCCTGGGAGGCCACTAACTGAGTCAACATCTGAATAGCCCCCCCGAGGTCCCCATAAGAAATACTGGGACCTGAAGCTGGAACTGAAGAAGGATCAGGAACATCGGCGGGAGGGATTTCAGTACCCTCCACTGGAGCAGGAATAGGGATAGACTGGCCTGGCACGGAAAAGTCAGGTAGATTCAAGGTCGGGGAATCATTCTCACCCGCACCATCAGATAAAGGATGTATGGCAACACTCCGAGTGGCATTGGCCTCTAGGCCGAATCGATCTCTCTTCTTGGGCGCCATTTTTTGAAAATTAGGACAACGCACGAATTAGATAAAGACATTCTCACCTTTCACTCCATCGCTAACAATGAAAGGGTATTTTCCTAAATGTCCCTGCAGCCCCCTAATTATAGATGTGGTCGACAACACACCGATAAGAAGGGCTCTGCTAGACACGGCTCTGAGACATTCTAGGACACTTTTAAAACCTTAGACTCTGATACCAAGTTTGTCACACCCCAAAATCGAGGGACGAGACCGGCGCCTAACCGGGTGAACCCAGTCAAGCGGACCTGGATTGCCTTTCCTGCCCAATGTATTACCCCGCGTTCATAACATACATTATTTCGTGTGAGTTAGCCGATTTTAGTTTCAAAGTACATTTTACAACATATCTCCATTTGTTTCCTCTTTTAGAAATTTCAACGATTGATATCCAAACATACAAGATACAAACATAAGTTCCTAACATGAACCACGGTTTCCGAGTACGTACAGTTACTACCCAAAAATACATATATACACCCTCATCATGTCTATAGAGCCTCTACGAATACTAGGGAATTTACATAACTTGCCGGTAACAAGGCTCCGGCTATACCTTTACAACATAAACAAAAGAAGGTGGTATGATCCACACACGGCCCCGAGGAGAAGAGGGCTCACCACAACTGCTGCAGAGATGAAGAGGAGGTACCACTAATGGCGGGCTGAACTACCTGCTATGGAACCACCTACATCCATATAAAAGATGTAGCGCCCCCGGCAAATGGGACGTTAGTACTGTGGAATAGTACTAGTATGTATGAACAAACTTTACCCTAAGTACAATCAAGTAGTACACAGATAAGAGACAGTTAATAGAATCCAACAAGCATTGCACAGAAATCGAAATACCCAAAATCAAGAGTTTCACAGATTCCCCTTTTTCTTTTTCAACACCTCCATATTCGAGAGTTTCATAGATTTTCATTTCAATAGTGATAATGATCACATTCCATCCTTATTACCTCGGCCACCCTTATCACCTTCTCTCACCCTTATTACCTCGTCCACCCGTATTACTCTGTGTTGCGGCGTGCAACTCGATCCTACCGGACAATCAACAATCACCACCAATTTAAATCAAAAGGATCTTCATCATGAAGATCATAAGTTCATATCAACCAACAACTATGTGAAGTCAAGGCACAATGATCATTGCCAATCAGTAATTCATATATGGTGTTGCCACAATCATTTAACTTAATAAAATCAGTCCATATTTACATTCATCATTCGCTACACAGCCTTTGGCCCTTTGATACGTTCAACAACGCATTTAATAGCAACATCAACCAACAATTCAATCACAAAGATTCTTATCATCAAGGATATTCATTCGTAGCAACCAAATAACCATATGAAATCACGGCCACAGAACTCTTTATCCAACAAGGAGTCATATACAGTATGCCATCAACATAAAGCTCAATTAGTTATCCACGTTTCCTTTCCATTATTTATACACAGCATTTAGCACCTAGATACATTCAACATTTGGATTCGTTATCATTTATTTCGTTTGGTAGTAAATCCTTTCATACCAAGGTATTCAACAGTTAACGAGCTTTGCACGTGATAGAGTAAGCAAAAGGAATAACCATTTTCACAACCTCACATAGCACGGTGGTATGGAAATCAGCTAGGACAATCAGATAATAGAATCTTACATCTCAACACATTAGAACAATCAATTGACATAATCTCAAATAAAGTACACATACCATATGCTCGAACACCAACAAGAAGATTCTACAAGGGTTAAAATTAGCCATACCTTGTGTCGAATTTTCCCTTTTTAATTTCTATCACAAATCACCGGACCGTCAAACAACGTCAATCTAATTCATAATGCAACACATTCATCTTAGAATTGGGAATCATGAACACAATTCGAACTCGCTTAGGCATTTTATCGAATGTTATATGACCCCTTAGATTTCTAAACCCTTATTTGTGAATATTAACCCTAACCCACTTCCTTTTACTTGATTGCGACAATTAATGGACATGCATGCAAGTTTCGTCTCTTTTATCTTCAAGAACTCCTTTAGGGGAGTTCTACTTATTAACCAAAGTCTGGAAATTTAAGGGAAATGGGGTGGGGACTTACCTCTTTAAGTGAAGAAGACAATGACTCGAAAATTCCTGGGCTTGAGTGATTGTGGAAAACCAAATGGATGATGTTGGAACCCCTTTCTCTCAAGAACTCTCTTTTTCTCTCTCTATTCTTAGTCAGAAAATGGTTAAAAATGAAGGGGATGGGTGTTTTATTGAACGGGGGGTCGAGTCTTAAAATTAGAAATTAGGAGCCCCGACACGAAATGCGATCACATTCCTGACATGCGGTCCGCAGACCGATCGCAGAATGGCCCTCAAGATGGGCCAAAACTAAGAACACACTGAGCAGGTATGCGACCACTATGCGGTCCGCATATACGTTATGCGATCGCATAGTGCGTCGCATAACCTCCCTCACCAAAAACCAATGGGCAAGAATGTGACAACTATGCGGTCCGCATAACCAGAATGCGATCGCATTCTGGACCGCATAGTTGTCCTTAATTTGGGCTGAAGTCTACCCAGGTATGCGACCATTATGCGATCCGCATACACGTTATGCAATCGCATAGTGCGTCGCATAACAGCACAATTTCTGGAAAATTTTATCTTTCGAATTCCGGGGTACTTTTACATAATCAAGGTCCGTTTTAAGAATTTCTACAGTTATAACAACTCGGGGACTTATTCGGGCATTATTTTAAACAAGAAAATTTTACGGTTCTTTACAACCCATTCACTCACGAGTCCAACTATACTAATTTCATTCAAATCCGACACCAATTCGATGTTCAAATCCCTAAAATTTTATTTTATGAAGTTTCTAAAATTTTCCCCAAATTTCTACCTCAAAGTACTATTCAAATGATGTAATCATTGATATATTTATGTACATTAACCAAATCCGAGTTAGAATCACTTAACCCGATGCATTTCCTAAAAAACCATCAAAACATCGCCACAAACCGAGGTCCCTAGGTTCAAAATGTGAATTAAAGCCCTAAATCCCGTTTTTATAGTGCATTTTCTGATCTCCATTCCACTGATAGCAAAATTCCAGGAGCTACAGCAGAACCAACCTCCGCGGGCGCGAACAATTAGCGCTGACCGTGCTTCTGGTGGCTGCACAGACAGGCCTCGGTATTTTGGCCATAACTTTCTGTACAGATGTCCAAATTATGATTTATTTAGTATTCTGGAAACTATACACGAAGGGCTACAACTGCCGTTTTTGAATCATCTCAAAATTCCTTCTAGATCAAAAGATATAGTCTCCCGAAATCAGACCAGTGAACCTGCAGATTCTTCCCTGGAGCGCCTCAACGCCCAAAACTTCGCCCTCAGCGCCCCAATTTCGCCCTCAGCGGAAAATTTAAGCTCCAGAACTATGCCTGAGTTCCGGTAATGCACGGACTCGCTCAAAACTCACACGAAACACACCCGAGGCCCTCAGAACCTCAACCAAACATGCCAACACATCCCATAACCTCATTCAAACTTAGTCGAGCCTTCGAACCACTCAAACACGACACCAAAACACCAAATCAACCTCGGATTCAAGCCTAAGAACTTAGAAACTTCCAAATTGACAACAATGCCGAAACCACCCAAACCACGTCCGAATGACCTAAAAATTTGCACACACATCCAAAATGGCACTACGAACCTGTTCCAACTTTCAGAATTCCATTGGACCCCGATAGCTAATTTTCCACTACCGACTGTAAATCGCCAAAAATTCAATTTTGCCAATTCAAGCATAATTCTACTCCGGACCTCAAAACAACATTTCGAGCATGATCCTAAGTCCCAAATCACCTAACTAAGCTATCCGAGCCACAAAAACCACATTCCGAGATTATTTACTTGTAACTCAACTTCCAGTTGACTTTACCAACTATAAAGCCAACTTAAGAGACTAAGTGTCTCATTTCTCTCCACCATCACTCTGAACCTAAGCCAACCGACCCAACACAACATAATAGAGATGAGCCACATATAATGAAGTAGAAACGAGGGAAATAGGGCTAAAACTCTCGAAACGACCGATCGAGCCGTTACACTATCAATTGCCTCGCCTTAGCGGAAGTCCCTATACCTTGAAATCCAGCCCTGTACACTGAAATGCTCTCTCTAGAAGGCCGTATGCTATCCTCTTTGTAGGACCACTGATAACATCCAACCATATCTTCTGTGCTTCATCGTATGAAACAGGCGGTCACTCGCCTTGCTCATCTCGTTGACAAGCTCTGAGTGTACTCCTCCACATTAATCTTGTAGCGATCCTTTATTTAGAAGATAGAAAATTATTATCTATATAATATTATAAACATTAATTTCAAGTTATAGTAGTTATGAAACTTACATATGTACTATCTTCCCGGTCCTCGACCCATCTACTTGGATTTATCGGTGCCTTCTTCTTCCATATGTGAGTCTCCAAGAAGAACTCAGCATGAGTCACCTTCCTCCCATATATTTTTTTCCTACAAATATAATAAAACATGTTAAATAAATTAAAATATATAAATATAGTTTGATAAAAATAGAATTAAATATTTTAAGGAATTACCAGTAGTCTCCTCGCAGTCCCCATGATCCCTGTACCCACACAGTGCAAAAATCCACCCTTCTCAGAATCTCGGGCATTCTTTCCCTGTTCACTCTTCTTCTCGAACTTCTTAGTGGTCCACTGCCTCAGTTGATCCTCCCATATGTGCGGTAGAACCCATGAAGGCTTCTTTCTCTTCTTCCAAGCAGAATTGAAGGAATCAGATAGTCTCTTACGACATTTGAACTCAAAATTTGAAAGAATGGAACTGTTATGCCGGTCCTCCCAAGCACACTTAGTTTGCAAATGAAGTGTGTAACGTTAGCTGAAAATATTATTAATTTAATGGTTAAATAGATAAGAATTGTATTAAAGCCTTACACTGGTTTAAAATTTGTTCCAGGAGCTCTGTTGGAAAGTCACTCCAAGTCGCATAGGGTCAATTATACAACCGGCCAACAACTTTAGTGATTATCTTTGTAGTTTGATGATTAGGTATGAACCTACAACATAGCAATTACATTAAATAAATAAGATTAGCTACTATAATTCAACAAAAACAAAGAAGTAATAAATAAATCTTACCCATTGCCCTCAGGCCTATTGATCATCCTATGATAACAATCATACCGCACTTCCTATGTATCATCTTCCCCTGATGAATATGAAGCGTGCGCAAAAGGGGAGGCATCTATCTTAGCGCTACTATCTTGAAGTGAAGTATAGAAATGTTAGGAGATGAATTCCGTGGAGAGGGACACAGGGTCGCTGATGAAGATGGTTGCGATCCACACCCCTGTTGTGATCTAGACCTCTGCTGCGATCCATACCAATGCTACGATATGGCTGACTGAAATCTAGATAGATGCGATCCAGCTGGTGATGAAGCAAATGGAGCAGATGACGGGCGTATCACCACATGGCCCTGTGACTGTTGACTTAATGGACCCATGTAACTATATGAAGGATCATGTGGAGGAAGCGGGGTATATACCTGGGGTGGAGAATGGTAAGAATACTGCTGAGAGGGCGAATGATACGTAGTCTGGTGAGTAGATGGATGTGGTGGAAAAGATGTATGCCTAGAAAATTACTGGCAGATCAACAGCGGAGGGATGCAAGTGTGGAGTGGAAGAAAGAAAGGTTGTAGAACCATCATCATGATCAATAGGGCTCTTATCCTTCCTAGACCTACCTCGACCCCTATCGGTCATCTACAAAAATTAAAGAAAATTTTAGAATTTAGAATATAAATCTATATAAGTTGAGAGCTCGCTTGAAAAAACTAACATGCTAGTCGTCTTCGAAGTATCATTCCTCGTCCGAAATTCTTCCTCTTCACTTATTTTATTTTCATTACGTGATTCTTCATCCTCATTTTCTATGATTGTTATTTCATCCATATCAACTTCTTCTAATATGTGTTGAGGATGCTCCAAGTCATTTTCTAACTGATCATCCACCATTTGGTTAACACTTGAGGTATCATTTTGGTAAGCAACATCTAGTACATTCTCAACTTCCACCCTACCAACAGGCTTAGTTTTGATTAAAACAAACCAACCAGCCTTATCCCTCCGCAATGAATATGTAGCATAATACACTTGTCTAACTTTTTCTGCAATTATAAAAGGATCATAGCGATCATACTCCATCTTTTTATTATCCTCAATTATGTTGTACTGCGAGTGTACATTTGTACCTCTTCTAGGTGTTGGGTAAAACCACTTGCATCCGAAAAGTATGATTTTATTTAGCCAACCTGAATATGATAATTCTAGAATCTCTTTGATCACACCATAATAATCATTTTCCCCATCCTGGTTGCCTTCACCACCTTTGACACACACCCTGCTGTTATTGATTTTTTTATACTTGAAGCATTTCACGGTGTGAAATTTGTAACCATTCACAAAATACTTAGATAATTGTAATCGTAGGTGCAGGTCCCCAAGATATACCTTTAAAAAATTGATTAACACCGTTGTTTGGATTATTGACCTACATGTAGTATTAGATAAATCACAAGTGAGCAAGTATATTCACAAGTGGCCAAGTATGTGTATGCACATGTGAGAAAGTATGTAAGATGCACTTACACCCTATTTAAACCATGCCTCAAATGTAGAATATACAACATCATGGCCAAATTGACTCACGAAGTCACTGAGCGACACATTGAAAATTTTGTTAGTTGCATCTACCAAATTAAATACTAATCCATATAAATTAATCTTACGTCAACACTTACTTAAAAAAGGGTTGAACATCCGGACAATTTATCAATACATTATTTGAAAGATAGGCTTCGCTTATGGATCCTTCAATCATATTCCTCTGTTTAACAAATCGTTTACACCTGTTGATAGTCCTGCACATTTTCATATTAGACGATAACATTAAATAAAATTACAAGAATAAATCAAGATTTGATCATTACCGATCCAAAAAAATGCGAACGCTTGCACTTCACACAAGGACACCTAATCATCCCTCTGATTTGAAATGGATCAAGTGATATTGCATGCCTAATAAATCCATTAACCCTTTCTATTATACATCCAACCAGGATATTCCATCTACACAAAGAATAAATAAATTGCATGTTATATTAATTTGAAAGTTAACATATATCCCTAAATAAGTTCTTTTAAAATTCAATTACAAGAAGTAACCTGAAAGTTCACATATATCCCTAAATAAGTTCTTTTAAAATTCAATTAAAAGAAGTAATTTGAAATTTCACATATATCTCTGAATAAGTTCTTTTAAAGTTCAATTAAAAGAAGTAATTGGAAATTTCATATATTATATACCCCTAAATAAATTCTTTTAAAATTCAATTAAAGGAAGCAATTTGAAAGTTCACATATATCCCCAAATAAATTCTACTATTAAAGGATTTACAATCTAATTATCTTTTTCTTAAGTCATGCATATAACTTTGTTCTTAAAAATTTTAAAAATTAAATATTTAACGAAATATTATATGTGTCAGATAAAGCACTATTTTTTTTATTGTGAGACCACTTTTTTCCGACCGAAAATGGTTCGTATTTTTTAGTAAAAATTTTTATTTGACTTTTGCGACCGATCTAGATATTTTCCGACCAATTTTGGTCGATTTTCTCTTTCGACTGATTTTGGTCCGTATGGGTTTGACAGATTTTGGAAAATGTCTATTAGTGATATGGGACTTAAACTTCAATCTTTATATTGAGTCATTAGCTTAGATTGTATCGTTACACTTAGAATTATATTGAGAACTAGCTTAATATATATGAGTTGCACTCCTTCTACGGCTAATAACACATAATGATTGTTGGATAATTTTATATTTTAGATGAAGAAAATTCACTGGAGAATGGTCACATGCTAAAAAATTGTAATAAGATTCTAAAGACCTCTAAAAAATCGATAATCATAAACTTGCTCTTTTATATAGAGTGTAGAGACAAGTCTCTTGCTCAATACAAGTTTTATGTCTCTAGAGATAAGCACATTAGCTACTAAGACAAGCATCTAGGTCTTTTAAAATGTAAAAATCTAAAATTATACAAAATAACAATTCACAAAGAGGGGCTAGAGTACAAATATGAACTCTTCTAATATGAACAATCCTTTTATTCTTGTACTATGTCGCGAATTACCAAATACTACTTGTAGTATTATTGACATGGTTAACAAACTCAATATCAAATCATAAATGACAACACATGAAATACTTCAAAGGTTCAATGACAAGGCGACTGCATTGGAGAACTTTGGAAGTGCCATATAATAAGATTGATTTATCGTTATAATTTATTTTAAGTTTTAATCATCAACTCACAATTGTGAGCTCTTATATTTGTACTAGCATAAACATAATCAATAGGAGTAAACACTAAATTTAATTAAACATTAACTATGCCCTAATTTATACAATTAAAATAATTGAAATTACTTAAATTAAAAAATATAGATAACTAACCTTGAAATGCTAGGATAGAGGGTTTGATTTTGGGTGGTGGAGGAGGCAGTGGTGCCGACAGAACAATGATGGGGGAGGGGAGGGAGACTTCTAGGTGCTTTGTTTTTGGGTGATGTAACGATCCGACTGGCCGTTTTGAGCAATTGCATCCAGTTTGGTAGTTTGAGGTCACGAGTAGCTTCACTCATTGTATTATGACTTGCGTGCATCGTCAGTTCGGGTTTTTTGAGAGGGCCGGAAAGGATTTTAGGAGTGACTCTCATTTTAGAAGTCCGAAGTTAGAGGAATTGACCCATGGTTTGACTCTTGAGTATTTGACTGTAACGACTCGATCGGTCATTTTGCGTTTTAGAATCCCGTGCCCCTAAATGAGACTTCCCGTAGTTTCTTTTACTAATTTATGGCTTGCGAGGACATGTGGTTCGGGATTTGGAGGAGTTTGGAGTGGTATAGGAACACTTGGTTACTTAAGGTTGGCCTTAAAGGTCAAGTTTGACTTCGGTCAACATTTTTAGTAAACGACCTTGAAATTAAGATTCGAAGGTTCCGGTAGGTTCGTATGATAATTTCGGCTTGGGCGTATGTTCGGAACGGGTTTTGGATGACCCAGGAGGGTTTCGGTGCCTAATAGCGAAATAAGAATTTCCTTAAGTTCAAATTGAGGTTTGGAACGTGTTTTTGAGTTATCGAGGTCCGAACGAAATTCCGAGACCGGGAATAGTTCTGTTATGTCATTTAAGACTTGCTTGAAAGTTTTAGTGTCATTCCGAGTAGTATAGCTAGGTTCGGCGTAATGAAAGCGAATTCAAGAACTTAAGGTTCTTAAGTTTGATCCAATAGGTTTTGGGGTATGATTTTTAGATTTAGCATTGTTTCGGACGTTCCAAAGGCTCGAGCGAGTCCATATTAAGATTTAGGACTTGTTGGTGTATTTGGACCGGGTCTCGAGTGGGCTCGGATGCCATTCGGGCATCCAGCGAGGCTAAAACCAGCCTTAAATGACTGCTGGTGCACCAGATTTGGTGCGACTGCTCCCGCGGGGGGCTAGCCGCAGGTGCGAGATCGCTTCTACGGTCCCACCCCTGCAGGTGCGACCTCAGGGGTGATGCCCGTTTCCGCAGGTGCGGATCTTTTTTCGCAGAAGCGGAGCCGCAGATGCGAACTCCGCTCCGCAGGTGCGAAGCCATGCCCCCCTTCCCCTCCTCCGCAGATGCAAGACCGCATGTGCGGTCCTCGAGCCGCAGGTGCTAAAAACCTTTAGGTAGTGAAGTTGTTTTAAATACGGGACTTAGCCATTTTTGAACAACATTCTTCATCCTTCGACGATTTTGAGAGCATGCAAAAGAGATATTCGACCAATCTAATGTAAGGTAAGTAATTTCAATCATAAATCTAGCTTAGTATTTAAATTCCTAGGTAGATTAACACTTTAAATGAGTAGAAATCATGGGTTACAGTAAAACCTAGATTTTTATGAAAATGAGAGAATTACCAACTAATTAGTGATGGAATCATACAAAAACTATATAATATTGATCCTTAGGCTATGGGTGATTGTTTCCTTCGAAAATTTCCGGAATCCGAGCATGTGGGCCTGGCGGTGTATTTTGGGATTTTGTAATTTAGGATGAAATAATGACTTAAATAGGGGAATTTCATACTTCTGAGTATAGATTTATTTATTTATGCAATATTTGGCTAGTTTCGAGTCCTTGGGCGACGAATTTGGAGCTTCAGGCGCGTTCTTGACTCGGGAAGTAGACTTGGCACGAGGTAAGTCTCCTTTCTAACCTTGTAAGAGGGAATTGTCCCCCTAGGTGAAATAAACGATTTTGTGGGATTAATTGCGGGGACTACCTACATACAATTTGACGAGAGTCCGTGCGTAGTGACTATTCTTGTTATGTCCGGGTAGATAGGTTCACGCCAGGCCTTGTGAATTTCATAAATTACTATATGCCTTGTAATTTCCTTCGTATGCAATTTGTTTCATGAAGCTCTCTTGATAAGCGTTTTCAGATGAATCATTATCATTATGGAAAACGGATTTAAATGAAAATGTTATGTTTATGTAAGAACGCTTCGCAATATATATATTCCGCGAGCGGAGTGAATCTTTCCACTACTATCATGGGAGCGGGCCGTACGCCACGGCATGTTAATAGATGCATCTATGGTTCACGTCGTTCGACCCTTCGGCAGTGCACATTTACTATTATGTTGTCCCAAACTGTACTTCCTAATATATTGTGCGCATGCTGCTTGTTTGATATTATTCATGACTTAAACTTTTAAATGACTTGAAATGATAGATTTGAAATTTGTATGTTAGAGTTTCGACACGAAGTAGGTTTCGTGAAATGCTAGATATTCACTGTTCTATTATTCATGTGTACTTTTTACTCTCTTAAAGTTATACACAAAATTATATTGTTTGGACCCTAGTAAGTGTCAAGTCGACCTCTCGTCACTACTTCTTCGAGATTATACTGGATACTTACTGGGTACATATTATTTTATGTACTCATGCTACACTCTGTGCTTAATTTTACAGGTTCTGAGGCAGGTGCATCTGCGTATCAGTCTGTAACTGGTTCCTGATATTTACCTGGTCGAGGCTTCTCGGTGAGCTGTTTCCCTAACGACTTCCAGCAACACCTTGGAGTTTTTCTTCTTTGTTATATCTGTCTATATTTTCCTCAGACAGTAGGACAGACTTGTATTCTTTTTGGATACTCACCCTACTAGATTCCTGTAGACTTGTGACACTAGTTCCTGGCACATACGTTAATATACATTATTTTGGGTTGTAAATATTAATTATGACTTTCATGTTTATTTCTTATTAAAATTGCCTAAGTTATCTGTTTTGCTTAATGTCTTAAATCTAAATCAAGTGAGTATTGGAAATGTTTTGGTAAATTAAATGAAACTCACTAGTAAATCGATGTAGGCTTGCCTGATAACGGTGTTAGGCGCCATCGCGACCTAATTTAGGATTTGAGTTGTGACAACATGGTATCTGAGCTCTAGGTTCATGTAGGTCTCACAAGTTACGGGCTAACCTAATAAAGTTTTGCGGATCGGTATGGAGACGTCTATATTTATATTCGGGAGGCTATAGGGTGTTAGAAAACCTCTCTTTATTCACCTTCTATCGTGCAGTTGATGGTACACTAAATCTCACTCTTCTATTCTCTGACCAATGGTGAGGACACGTGATCCGACGTTCCAGACCCGCGAGGGGCCGCTAGCCCCTTCATCCAAGGCCGTGGTAGAGGTCGGGGGAGGGAACTATCCCGAGGTAGGGGACGAGGGCGTCCCAGAGCTATTCTAGTTACACCACAAGTGGATCCAGCAGCGTCCCATTACTAAGGAGTAGGGGGAGGTTCCCCTAGCGGATCCTGCCCCGTTGGACTTTATGATGGCGCCAGGATTCCAGGAGGTCATGGGCCGTATGATGCGGTTCATGGACACCATGACCCAGGGTGGTTTATTTCCAGCGGATCCTTCCACATCTCAGGCAGGAGGGGGGACCCAAACCCCTACTGCTCAGGCCGCAGGTCATGCAACGGCAGTATATCAGACCCCGGGTACACTGCCCGTGGGTGGGGCCCAGCCAGTAGCAGCAACACCTGAGCCCAGACCTACTGTGGAGGGCGATCCGCAGAAGCTACTGGATAGATGGACCAGATTTCACCCTCCTGTCTTCGGAGGTGAGCGTCATGAGGACGCACATGACTTTATTGATAGGTGCAGGGACAGACTGCACAACATGAGGATACTGGAGTCCCATGGAGTTGATTTCACTACCTTCCAGTTAGAGGGCAGGGCCCGCAGATGGTGGCAGTCCTATACACTTGGCAGACAGGCCGATTCTCCTCCCCCCTTGGGAGCAGTTCACTCATTTGTTCCTCGACAGATATATCCCACCCTCTAAGAGGGAAGAGTTTCGGTATTAGTTTGAGCAGCTGGAGCAGGGTCAGCTGTTAGTGACTGACTACGAGGCTAGGTTTTCTGAGTTGTCTCATCATCCCATCATGATACTTCCTACTGATGCAGAGAGAGTGCGGAGATTTGTAGTTGGGTTGCACTCAGGTATTAGGGCCAACATGGCCCAAGAGGTGGAGATGGGGACTCCTTATCAGCTTGTAGTCTAGATTGCTCGCCGGATTGAGGGTTATCGATCGAGGGGCCGAGAGTAGAGTCAGCAGGATAAGAGAGCTAGATTTTCTGGGGATTTCAGAGGTGCTCCAGCCAGGGCCAGAGGTCAGTTCGGTAGGGGCTAGCCTAGTAGGCCTCCATATTCAGCACCCCCATCACCTCCTCGAGGTGTCCCAGCGAGGCCTTATTTCAGCGCTATACTGGAGAGTTCTTACCGCCCGCCAGCTATTTAGGGTCCCTCTGGCGGATATTCTGGTCATCAGTGGTCTTCCAGCCCTTACTTCACTGTTATGCCAGAGGGTTCACATCGCCCGCCAACTATTCAGGGTTCTTCTTCAGGGCAGCAGGCCATGGTACCATGTTGTACAAAGTCACTGCATGGTTTTGAAGATTGACAAATGCCTACCCAGTTGAACCAGGTCCATCAGGGCAAACAGACCCATTGGCACAAGAAGCGTTGATGCACAGGAGTTAAACATGATGTGTGAATTATCTGTGAACTAAGAGGTTGTCTCCTAAAGTGAAAAGGTTTCAAAGTGATAAGAAGATAGAGTTCGAATTCAGCAAGGGCAGAAACAATCGAGGAATTTGAGATGAACACAAACTCTTCCACCAAGGAAGAGTTGCACTAGAACTAAACAACAACATCTCAACTACTGGCGCTATAAAATGTTGAAGCATTCTTGCTGAAGATTTGATCGCACAAAGACAGAAGTGAAACAAGAACTGAAAGAAAAATTACCAAAGCAATTTTGCAAGCAGAATCCTTGTGCGACGCAAAAGCTACTTGAACCATCTAGAAGATCCAATTCCATTTGTTGTCTTTTTGAGTCTAGTTGGTTGTAGTAGGTGAATTTCATATTGTATCTTTCAGCTTTTTCTAGAAGCAATTGTAATAGGTACACATTGTTCAAGTTATAGTTAACTTGAAGTTTGTCGCAATTAGCTAGAGGCTAGTTTGTCGCAAAGGGTTAGAGTTAATCCTTAGGTTTACAAAAGAGTTTATTTTGTAAATGCTGTTTGGATCAGAGTTGTAGTGAAGAGTTTGGGAAAATCTTACTGGGAAGTAGATCATGGTTTTCTCACCTTTTTGAGCCAAGTGTTTTCCACGTAAAATTATTGTGTTCTTTAATTTCTGCAATTACTTTTCCGCAAACAGTAGAAGTTGGAACGCCAAGAAGAACCAGGTTCTTCTATAGAGACTGCACTCGAAAATTGGACACCACACAAATCACCACCCTCTTGTGTGGTATTGACGTATAAACATCAATTGGTATCAGAGCAGGTTATCCTTGAAAAGGCTAACACCTTGGAAAAGATCAAAATGAGTGCACCACCTGGAAACTGGGAGGGTCAATCAACTGCAAGGCCACCACTCTTTAATGGCCAGTATTACTCTTGGTGGAAGAACAGAATGAAGGACCACTTGATTGGAGAAGACTATGAGCTTTGGGACATAGTCACTGATGGTCCTCTAGCCACCATGAAGAAGACTGCTGAAGGAGTAGATGTACCAAAAACTAGGGCTGACTGCACTTCTGAGGATCTAAAGAAATGGGAGAAAATGCTAAGGCCAAAAAGTGGCTAGTTTGTGGACTAGGTCCAGACGAGTATGGTAGGATTCAAAGTTGCACCACTGTCAAAGAAATATGGGATACCTTACAAGTAGCCCATGAAGGAACACCTCAGGTGAAAAGATCAAGAGGTACTCTACTATACTCTCAATACGAAAACTTCACTATGAAAGAAGGAGAGACAATCCAAGAGATATACACAAGGTTCACAACTTTGACAAATGAACTTAAGTCTCTTGGTAGAGTCATTCTTGAAGAGGACAGGGTAGAGAAGATCCTGACAAGGGTCTTACCAATTTCCTGGGAAAGTAAAATCACTGCTATCCAGGAATCCAAAAATATGGCAACCCTCAGATTGGACGAGCTAATTGGAAACCTTACTGCCTATGAACTCAGAAGGCAGACAATGAAAATGGATGCTCCAAAGAAGGAAATGAGTCTAGCACTGAGAATCACCGAGGGAGAAGATCTGGAAGAAGATGAGATGGCCATGATTACCAAAGAATTCAGAAACTTTCTCATAAGGAAGAAGGGCATCTCTAGAGGTGGAAACTACAACAAAGCAAAAGCTCTAGAAAGGCCAACCAACGAGGGATGCTACAAGTGTGGAAAGACTGACCACCATATCAAGAACTGTCCTCAGTGGGAAGTGTAATGGAAAAAGGAGAGATTTGAAAGAAGGAACAGGAAGAAGGAACTAGTCCAACCCAAGAAAACCACAACAAAAGCTATGGTTGCTGCTTGGGGTGAACGTTCAGATGAAAAATCAGAAGATGGTGAGATTGAAGAACAGGCACTCATGCCAATTGGAGAATCGAATGAGTAATCATATGAAGAACCAAAGGTAAGTATCTCCCATCTCAAAAACAAAATAAAGTTCCTATCTAAAGAGAAACTCTCTGAGTTGCTACTGGATTTCATAGATGATTCTAAAGAAACTACCAAAGAGAAAGAACAACTTTCTAAAGAATGTGCAATGCTAAAAGAAAAATGCATGAACCTGGAAATCAGAGTAAGTGAATTTGAAAAGAAAAACACTGTCCTGATGAACCAGGTTCATCCACTTGAAACTGAGATTCTATAGCTAAAATCTGAAAATTTAAAGTTAAAGCTAGGATCCAGTAAAACGATTGTTGATCATTCTCATACCATGTTAGAAGAAAATATTGGAAAACTAAAAGATAAGATGTATACCAAGGATGAACAAATAAGGACACTTAAAGAAGAACTTGGTAAAGTAAAACATGAGTTAGATTGAACTTGTAAATGGAATAAATCCTTTGATGCCTTGACATGGCTTCAAGAAAACCATAGTAGCAACCGGAGAGGACTTGGCTTTGGGAGTCAACTGCCCAAGTGGGATCCCAAAAGCAAGTATCTGACTCTCCCTGAGAATAAAATTTGCACCCACTGTGGTAAGACTGGTCATTACAAAATTGAGTGTACTGCAAAAGAGCAGGCCAGTCGAAGAAATGAGAGTTTTGTTAAAAAGAAAAACTGGTTACCAAATTGGGCCAGAAAAAGCTTAATTCATTCTTTCTCTCATAGAAAAGAACCCAAACTAGTTTGGGTTCTTAAGACTAACGCCAAATTTCTTTTTGTAGGTTCAAGTGAGAGAGCCAAATTTGGTACTTGGATAGTGGCTGCTCAAAACATATGACAAGGAACAAGGAACAGTTCCTTTCACTTGAAAACCTCAAAGGAGGAAATGTCTCCTTTAGAAATGGAAAGAAAGGTGAAATTATATGGGTTGGTAAGGTAGGTAAGGATGACACATGTTCCATTGAACATGTGTACTTGATAGATGTCTTGAAATATATCTTGATCAGTGTGTCACAATTGTGTGACAGAGGTAACCTGGTTGCTTTCACTTCCACAAAATGTTTTGTGATTAACCTGCTTACTGACAAGATTGTTTTGCAGGGAAAAAATGAATAACATCTATGTCATAGACTTGTCCACACTGTCTGAACATGAACTCACTTGCTTAAGTGTGTTGGACAGTGATCCCCTCCTTTGGCACAAAAGACTTGGTCACGCGAGTCTGAATCAGCTTAACAAATTAGTCTCTAAGGACTTAGTGGTAGGGCTTCCTAACATTAAGTTCAAGAAAGACAAAGTTTGTGAGGCATGTGCAAGGGGAAAGCAGGTAAGATCCTCATTCAAAAGCAAGAAAATGGTCAGTACCACCAGGACGTTGGAACTGGTTCATATGGACTTATGTGGTCCTATGAGAACTCTGAGCAGAGGTGGTAAGAAATATGTAATGGTGCTAGTTGATGATTACTCAAGGTTCACTTGGACCTTATTTCTGACATCTAAAGATGAAGCATTTGATATGTTCACTTCATTTGTTAGAAAAACTCAAAAACAGTTAGGAAATCAACTAGCATCAATAAGATCTGATCATGTGCAAAGTTTGCTGAGTTTTGTGATGAACATGGTATTAATCACAACTTTTCTGCCCCTAGAACCCCACAGCAAAATGGGGTTGTTGAAAGAAAGAACAGAACTCTTGAAGACATGGCTAGAACCATGCTTATTTCTAGCAAACTACCCCACAGCTTCTAGGTAGAAGCAATAAGCGCTGCATGCTACATAATAAATAGATGCATGACCAGGCCACTGGTAGAGAAAACTCCTTATGAATTACCTAAAGGGAGAAAGCCCAACATATCCCACCTTAGGGCTTTTGGATGCAAGTGCTTTGTGCATAACAATGGCAAAGATTCCCTAGGTAAATTTGATCCCAGAAGTGATGAGGGAGTATTCTTAGGATATTCATCACATAGCAAAGCTAATAAAATATATAATAAAAGAACTGTGTGTGTAGAGGAGAGTGTGCATGTTGTTTTTGATGAAACTAACATTCTTTATGAGAGACAGGAACCAGAAGATGAGGAGCTTGGACTGGTCAGAAGCAGTGAACAAATCGAAGCAAATATGGAAGATGGAATAGGTGATGGACCAGGTCCAACTACCCCAAGCAACATGACTGGGGGAATTCAACTGCAAATTACTATAGACCTTGGCCCTGATCCTGTTCCACAACAACAAGACACCATGAGATCATTTAGGAGTGAACAATTGGTGCTCATACCACACAGATATCAGAGTTTACACCCTCTTGAGAAAATCATAACAGATTTGACATCAGGAATCAAAACAAGATCCTCTTTGAAAAATCTGTGTGCGTTTGATGCTTTTCTATACTTGATCGAACCAAAGAACATTGCTGAAGCCTTACAGGATGCTGACTGGGTTAATGCCATGCAAGAAGAGCTGAATCAATTTGAAATAAGTCAAGTATGGCACTTGGTACCCAGATCATTAGACAGATCAGTGATTGGCACAAAATGAGTCTTCAGGAACAAACTCGATGAGGATGGAACTGTTACAAGAAACAAGGCCAGACTGGTTGTCCAAGGATATAGTCAAGAAGAGGGAATTGATTTTTATGAGACCTTTTCTCCTATGGCAAGATTGGAGGCAATCAGACTTCTTATAGCATTTGCTGCACACATGGAATTCACTCTCCATCAGATGGATGTAAAGAGTGTTTTCCTCAATGACTATCTAAAGGAAGAAGTATTTGTAAAACAGCCTCCAGGTTTTAAAAGCAAGGAGTCACCTGACCATGTATACAAACTTGACAAGGCTTTGTATGGACTCAAATAAGCACCAAGAGCATGGTATGAACGGCTATCAAAATTTCTGTTAGAACATGGATACAAACGAGGTAAAATTGATAGTACCTTGTTCTTAAAGGAAAAAGGTAAGGATATCCTGGTTGTGCAAATATATGTGGATGATATCATATTTGGGGCGACCTCTGAAACATTGAGTAAGGAATTTGCTAAACTTATGGGGAGTGAGTTTGAGATGAGTATGATGGGTGAGCTAAACTTCTTTTTAGGCTTGCAAATCAAGCAAAACTCAAGTGGAACAATGATCCATCAACAAAAATATGTGAAGGAATTGCTCAAAAGATTTAAAATGGAAGACTCAAAAGAAATTGACACCCCCATAGCCACAACTACAAAATTAGATGTGGATGAACCTGGTTCATCCGTTGATCAAAAGCTATACAGAGGGATGATTGGGTATTTATTATATCTCACTGNTTCAATGTAGGACTGTGTGTTAGGTTTCAGGCAAATCCAAAAGAGTCTCATCTAACTGTAGTGAAGAGAATTCTGAGATATCTAAAAGGCACTACTGATTTATGCCTTTGGTATCCTAAAGGTAGTAATTTCGACCTTGTAGGATATGCTGATGCAGATTATGCAGGTTTCCTGGTTGCCAGGAAACGTACTTCAGGCATGACTCACTTTTTGGGCTCTTGCCTTGTGTCTTGGGCTACCAAGAAACAAAATTTAGTAGCCTCGTCTACTGCTGAGGCTGAATATGTGGTTGCGGCCTCATGTTGTGCTCAGTGGCTATAGATCAAGCAACAACTCAAGGACTTTGGTATAGAGGTTGGATGCATTCCTATTTTCTGTGGCAACACTAGTGCAATTAGTATGACGATGAACCCGGTTTATCATAAAAGAACTAAGCACATAGATGTTAGACACCATTTCCTAAGGGATAACTATGAAAAAGGAATGATCTCAATCGAATTTTGTGCACAAGCAAATTGCAGATATCTTTACTAAAGCACTGAGTAGGGAGCATTTTGAGAGAAACCGACTTGAATTAGGGATGATTAAGATAACCTAATCAAAATTTGGCTAGAAACACTAAAATAGATAATTAATCAGACTAATCATTGCTCAGTATCATGACTTTAATGTCATACTCTCTTGCCATGTATTAATATGATTCCCTGGTTGCTAATGATATTTTTCTATCTTTGTAAATTGAGGCAAATTAAAGACTTTAACACGATGAACTTGGTTCATCGCTGCTGGTTCATCTGACTGACAAGGTACGTGCTTATCTCCATACACTTCTTGAATTAATTATGTTCACGCGAGAGCAGGACTCTATCTATATTTTGTTCATTTCAAACTCTTTGTACTTGTCACACCTCCTTTTTCACCGGTAAGGGTAATAAGAGATTTTTTCCACTTTAAGTGACATTATTCGATTTTGGGATTTATTTATTTGTTATCAGAGTCACCACCCGGATTTTTTATGGTGTTCCAGGACACCATTTATTTTTGTTAAAATCCCAAATCGAGGAATTATGACTCCGTTCCGGGTAAGGAATTCTGTTAACCCGGGAGAAGGTGTTAGGCATTCCCGAGTTCCGTGGTTCTAGCACGGTCGCTAAATGATTAAACTTGGCCTAAATTGTTGAATTACTGATTTTAGTACCTAAATGCATTTTGTATTTTTACCGCTTCTATTATTCAACTTATCTAAAGGATTACCTCAATGCGAGTTACGCGTACGTATACTCGTTTAGCTTTGGTGCGTCAAAAATCATGTCACGCATACATGTACACAATTCACGACACTAAGTTTATTTAAGAAAAAGTTTGGTCAAAATCGCGCGAACGCGTACCTTGGTTTTATTCTGAAAATCGAGATCATGTCACGCAAACATGTACGCAATCAGAATAGTAGTATAAAATACACGCCTAAAACATTCTTGCGTGTTCAAGACTTATGGCCTACTAATCTTTATCAATAGCCCAATGTAGTTTCAATCCATTCAGAAAATGAATCATGCTAAATTCCCTATTCACAATCATAACAGACTTACTAAGAAACAAAATCAAAAGGGAAAACTTTCTCATAATAAACCCAAAGCAAGAAACGAGAGTATGATGGTTACTAACAAAAAATATTAATTGTATTCAAACAAATTAACAAGATTCAGATGCTATATAAATCACGTAAAATACTAATGAAAACATGTAAAATAATTTTAACCAAAAAAATGAATTAAGAATTCAGGCACTTATATAGAATCTGAAGTAAGATTGAACCTTTACAGTTGCAAGTATTCTCGAATCGCCGAGCAAAGGAGAAACTCGAACAGGAAACAAAATGCCTTGCCGGAACCTCAACGGGACCGCGAATCTGTCTGGAAACCTCGAACGACCTCAATCAAAATTTTAAACGGAAGAGTGCAGCAATCGCTTAGAGGCGATAACGCCGACGAAGAGGAAAACAGAGATGAAGATTGTTAGTTAAAATCTCACTGTAGCCTCCGACGCCATTAACGAACAGCTTGCAGACTATTTCTGGGAAATGTCTACAAAGCCAAACTTTCCTTCTTTCTCAACTCAACTTTTCCTAAGTTTGAAAGCAATTTACAAGGCTTTAGTGTATACCAACCTAAAATAGCATTTAAATTTGGTAAACAAGGCTGAACACATGTGTCCGTTCTCTCTCGTCACTCTCTGTTTTTTTTTTTTTTTTTTTTTTTTTTTTTTTTTTTTTTTTTTTTTTTTTTTTTTTTTTGCCTTCTTTTTTTTCCTTTTCTATGTATATACAGGTTTTGGTTATGGAGTTTTGAAGGGGGTGTAGCTCTTGTTTGAGGGAGATCGCCGATCCTCCTTTTTCAAAATGGGGTCCGCCGTTTTCTCTTGTATATTGAAGGGAGGGAGTCCTTTTTAGGGGAAATTAGGTCTTAATTATATAGAGGAAAAAATTAGGGTTGTAATGTGGGGAATTTGGTTGGGCTTGAGATTTTGGACCTTGAAATTAGGCCAATTTGAAACAAGGACAAATTTTATCTCTCAAAAATAATCATCTTACTACTAATTAAATTTCGTTTATCAAAATGACCTAATTAACACTTTAACTAATTAAATAAACTAATTGATTAAGCTAATGCATATTTGTGTGGCTTTTATATATTAATCTATCAATTAAAGGGTAATTAATTTCTAAAAATACGAATTAAACTTAAGATTACATGAAATGAAATGCAACTAAATAAAGAAAAGTTCCTAAAATTCATTAAAAGTTATTTTCGATTATTTTTAGGAGTAATTTCCATGCGGGGCAAAGTTTGGGTGTTCACAGCTGCCCCTCTTTGCTCGAGAACATGAGGAGTTTTCGGGAAAAGATAAAGTGAGCAACCACGAGCAATTTTTGCCCGTTTGATACTTCGTTTGGAAGCATTTTGAAAAAGTTTTGACCGAACCTTGCTTCAGAGGTTGCCTACATATCCTTGGCTATAAAGGAATCAAGTCAATGTAGTTCTGGAGGTTTTGGAATGATGAGTTCAAGAGTCGAGCGAGGTTCCATACGAGGCTCCGGTTCATGGTCATGCTATTACATCAAAATCCAAATGAAAAATACTAACTAAGCCTATCAGCTACGAGTTACAAAATTCCTATCTACGGGCCTTCTGAAGCTTGATCTTGAGTGTTGGCTGCTACTTTATACAGACTCCGATCTGAATCTTGATGCTTGTTCGTTGTAGGTGTTGGTTAAATCTTCTTTAGCTTTTCGGATCAAGACATGATATACAGAACGGATGACTTCAATCTCGTCATGAATAGTCCACGTCTTTCCCGCTTCTGCACTTTGGGGTTCAACTCTTCTTCTTTTTTTTTTTCTTTTTTTCTAAATTGAGACGTCTTTTTTTGGTCGTCTCGAATCCATTGTCCTAAAAATGCAATCTGCACAAAATCAAAATGCAAACGAACGAAATTTTCTACCCAGTTTTCACTAGGAAAATTTCGTGAGTTATTGTAAGGAAATCTATACTACTTTATTATTGAAAGCGCGGAAAATCCGGGAACAGTGCACCCGAAGTTATTGTAGACTAGGGAGTGGATATCCTATGCCCAAAGGTAAAATCAACTAGGGGTTGGAGACCCTATGTTGGAAGAGATCGACAGGTTATGTTGTCATCGAGAAAAGATCACCAGGTTATGCTGGTGTTTGGGGAGGATCAACGGGTTATGCCGTTGTCAAGAAAGAGATCACCAGGTTATGCTGGCGTCTAGAAAGGTCAAAGGTTATGCTGTTTCCTGAGGAAAAAGAGATCACTGGGTTATGCCAGTGTTAGGAAATGATCAACAGGTTATGCTGTTGTCAGGAAAGATCACCGGGTTATGCTGGTGTCAAGAAAGGTCAACAGGTTATGTTGTTGCCGGGAAAATAAATCACTAGGTTATGCCAGTGTCACGAAACGATCAACAGGTTATGTTGTTGTCAAGTAAAGATCACTAGGTTATGCCGGTGTCTGGAAAGGTCAACAGGTTATGCTGTTGCCTGGGAAAAGGAGATCACTAGGTTATGCCAGTGTTAGGAGATGATCAACAGGTTATGTTGTTGTCAGAAAGATCACCAGGTTATGCATGTGTCTGCTAGGGAGTGGGACCCTATGTTGGAAGAATCATCGGGTTATGCCGGCATCAACTAGGGAGTGGAGACCCTATGTTGGCATCAACTAAGGAATGTAATATCCTATGTTAGCATCGAGTTATGTCGGCATCAGGTTATGCTGGCATCAACTAGGGAATGGAGACCCTATGTTGGCATCACTAAGGAATGGAATATCATATGTTGGCATCGAGCTATGTCGGCATCAGCTTATGCTGGCATCAACTAGGGAGTGGAGACCCTATGTTGGCATCAACTAAGGAATGGAATATCCTATGTTGGAAAATAAAATCAAATAGGGATTGTATACCCTTAATTGGAAAAGAAATCATCAATCACGGAATGTATACCCTGGATTGGAAAGAAATCATTAATCAGGGAATGTATACCCTTAATTGGCATCGACTAGGGAGCGTATATCCCCATGTCGGGAAAAGAAATCAATCAGGGAATGTATACCCTTAATTGGAAAAGAAATCATCAATCAGGGAATGTATACCCTTAATTGGCATCGACTAAAGAGTGTGTACCCCTATGTCGGGAAAATAAATCAATTAGGGAATGTATACCCTTAATTGGAAAAGAAATCATCAATCAGGGAAAGTATACCCTTAATTGGCATCGACTAGGGAGCGTATACCCTGCGTCGGGAAAAGAAATCATCAACCAGGAAATGTATACCCTTGATTGGCATCGACTACGGGAGTGTATACCCTACATCGGGAAAAGAAATCATCAACCAGGGAATGTATACCCTTGATTGTCATCGACTACGGGAGTGTATACACTACGTCGGGAAAAGAAATCATCAACCAGGGAATGTATACTCTTGATTGGCATCGACTACGGGAGTGTATACCCTACGTCGGGAAAAGAGATCATCAACCAGGGAATGTATACCCTTGATTGGCATCGACTACGAGAGTGTATACCCTACGTCGGGAAAAGAAATCATCAACCAGGGAATGTATACCCTTGATTGGCATCGACTAGGGTGCGTATGCTCCCATGTCGGAAAAGGAAAACATCAGCTAGGGGTTACACCCTATGCTGGAAAAGAAATCATCGACTAGGGGTTGTATACCCTATGCCGGCATCAACTAGGGAGTGTACCCTGCGTTTGAAAAGGTGTAGCTAGGGTTTGGAGATCCTATACCACTTCAAGTTTGGATTGATTTCAACCTTATTGTTCTTCTTTTCTTTTCATTTTGAGTAAATGTGGGAAAGGAGTTTTGGAGAAACTTCCCTTTTGGAGTTATTGCTGCGGAGCTTCTTCTAGCTCTTGCGCCTTTTCATTTGGTTACGCTTGCCTTTGCAAGGTTGTTTACACTTGTTTCCTTCAATCAAAGAACAATTTGTTAGTTTGAAACGGTGATTGGTTTTGCGGCCTTGATTTTCGACCGCTTGATCTCAATTCTTGTGACGAAGATCTCAAATATTCACTTGTTTGCTGGGAATTGGGTTTCATTTCTGACCTCGGGGACCCCGGTTTTCCAGCTTTTACCATGGCTATCGGTCACGTGGGACCCAACATTTGACTTTAGTTTGCCTTTGTAGGCCTTTTACTTACTTTTCTTTTGGATTTTCAAAGTATCGGGGAAGTTTTGCCCCCCCTCAAATTCTGCTGCACCGGTTAGTCGCGTGGGACTTAACATTTTCCAACTTTATTTTGCCTCCATCGGCCTTTCACTTCCGATTTTCCTCTAAGTTTAACTTTTAAAGCATCTAGAGCATTTTTGGCTTTCTGACCTTTGCCAAGAGAGTTAGCCACGTGGGACCCATCCTTTCACTTCAATTGACTTTATAAGCATTTTGATTTGGTTTTCTTCTTTCAAGGGTTTTGCCTTTAAAGCATCGACCGTTGCGGCCAGTCGGGATTGACTCGATGCCCCTGATTGAGGCTCGGCGCCCTTTGCATGTTGGCCCGTGTCAAAAGAGAGCCCTGTAAATCAGTCTTGCCATCCTTTCTTTGCCTTAGTTTAGGAACAGAGTTAGACTGAAAGAAATTCAAAATAAAAATAAATGACAGTATGGACAATGAATTTAAACAAGAGGTGTCCCTTTCGGGAAAAGGAAAGAAGGACTTATCTGGAGTGCATGCGGACTTCAATGAACATGACATGCCTTTTGGACTGGATGCTTGATCCGTGTAAACCGTCCGACTCTCAGAAATTCATCACAACTATTACCTCGAGATTGAAAAACCTTGCCCCGGACCGTTTCCATGTCTGTGACCAATTATCCTCTTTTCGATCAGTGGTGCCCTTTGCGGGTTTTCACCAACTAACCTCTCTCATTTCTCTTCTTACCGTCGCCTCACGGTGCCCGTGTTTGGGTTTTCACCGATGAGACTCTCTCATTTTCATTTCTCTTCTTACCGTCGCCTCACGGTGCCCGTGTGGGTTTTCACCGATAAGACTCTCTCATTTTAATTTCTCTTATTTGCTTGTATCAGCTTCAAACATCTGCATCCTCCAACTTTAAACATCTTTGTTGATTGATCCGAAGGACTTTGAATAGGGTTTTTGGTGAAAAGAATTTGTTTTGAATTATAACTTTGGAACCTTTCAGGTGACACATCGCCAAACATATCATAACTTCTGCCCCAGTTTCACTTTTGGGGAAATTTAGATTTTTATTTTGGTGTGACTGAACCCCAGGGTGAGGTTGCCTACGTATCCTTTCAGAATCAAGTCGAACGTAGTTCAGGGAAACATTTTTGTTTTTGTTTTGATTTTTGTTTTGTTTTTTCCTCTTTTGTTTTGTTTTGTTTTCTCTTTCTTTTGCTTTCCTTGTTCTTTTTTTTTCATTTCATTTTTTTTTGTTTCTTTTTCCTCTTTCTTTTTCATTCATTTCATTTTTTTTTTCAACACATTTTTTTTTGTTTTCCAATAACACTTTCGGGTTCCAAAGAGGGTAATCAAAGAAGAGTAACCAACTCAAAGGGTTTGCAAAAAGGCTTAATGGTGTATGGGTAGCGAGAATGAAAGCATTCGCCATCCCAACCGGAGAACATTTCATGTTACGTGGAGGATAGTACCTTTTGACTGCACCTCGTTGACAGTTGTTTTTGGATATTTTCTTCGAGCCCCAAGTACAACGCACTATTTTGGCAGTACTCTTGTTGCGATGCATAGTCCTTTCCAATCTGAACCAATTTTCCTTTGGCTATTCCGATTCATTGTTTTATTTCCTTGACCAAAATTCATTTGCATTTCTGATCCTTGATTTATTATTTCGAACCCTGACGGCGTTTTAAGATCTTTTGACTGCACCTGTGTTCAGAGTTGTTTCGGGGACAATTTCTTCGATGTACCCCAAGCACAAACACATTCTTTTGGCAGTACTCTTGTAGTAATGTATGGACCTTTCTAATCTGATTTAATTTTCTTTTAGTTATCCCGATTGTTTTATTTCGTTGATCTAACTTCATTTGCATTCTGACTCTTGATTCATTATTTCGGAGTCTGACATCGTTTTAAGATCCGGGCATGAAGTCCGCAGGCATGTCATATTATTGAAATCTGCATTTAAACAGAACTAAAAGTAGGGTAAGAAAATAGACAAGATTAATAAAAGAGACATTCTTGGAAAATGAAATATTAATTTCATTTGATGATTTTTTTTTGATTTTTTTATATTTTGTTTTGCTTTTTTTGCTTTTTTTGAACAAAGATATAAGGGTTTACATCGGAAAGTAAGACAATAAAGTAAAACATCTGGATCACACCCTGAGATAATCCGGACGCAGAAAGGATAGCAAGACTGGCTACCGAGACTCCCATATGGTGGGAGAACTTTCAAGCTTGGCGACCGTTTTTTGGCTTTTCTTCTGTCTCGGCAATGGCTGTAATGGCCTTTAGTACCGGATCAAATTTTTCATCTTCACAAATCATTCCGACTACTGGCCCAGTGTGAGCAGGTAGGGGATTGTTTGTCATATTAGGGTCTTCTTCATCCCTAAACATTATTTCTTGGACTTCGATAAGGTCTTCCACTGCTCTTTTTAGAGTCCAACAATCTTCAGTGTAATGCCCCACTGCTCCTGAGTGGTATTCACATCTAGCATCATCTCGATGCGAGGGGGACTCAGGGTTCGACCGATTTGGGGCCACTGGCTGCAGCAGACCTATCCTGACCAACTTTTGGAACAAGCTAGAGTATGATTCACCAATAGGGGTGAACTGATTCTTTTTGAAAGGCTCTATTGGGCGAGGATTGTATTGAGAAACATTTGATTGGGGATTATATGGAGCGTGGTAAGGATGGACATTTCTAGGAAGTGGAGCTCGATTTTAGGTATAATGTTGTGGTCGGGGATGCGGCTGAGCGTTCATTACTGCATAGGGGAGGGGGGACATAGCATAGGCTGATTCCTGATGAGGATAATAGTGTTGTGAAGCTCTGGGAAATGGGCCTGGATATTCCCAAGGTCGTCAAGAATTCCTAGGGCCTAAAGCCATCATGGCTCCCTCTTCTCTCCCGTTTCTGTTCATCAAACCCTCCGAACCATTCTGAACGGCCAGTGATGTGGCCTTAAAAGCAGATTGACTCAAGATTCGGCCCGTTTTCAAACCATTTTCGACCATCTCCCCAATTTTGATAGCTTCAGCGAACGGTCTACCCATAGCAGACATCATGTTCTGGAAGTAGTCCGCCTCTTGGGCATGTAGGAAGACTGTAACCATTTCTGCGTCGTCCATTGGAGGCTTTACCCGGGCGGCTTGCTCGTGCCATTTGACAGCATATTCGCGGAAGCTTTCCGCAGATTCCTTCTTCAAATTGGACAAAGAGTTCCTGTCAGGTGCGATGTCCACATTATACTGGAACTGGCGTACAAAGTCTCGGGCCAAATCGTCCCACACATGCCAATGGGTAATTTCTTGATTCATATACCATTCTGAAGCGATCCCGGTAAGTCCTTCTCCGAAATAGGCCATTAGCAACTCCTCTTTTCCATCAACACCCCTCAGCTGGTTACAATATCGTTTCAAGTGAGCCATCGGGTCTCCGTGCCCGTCATATTTTTCAAACTTTGGCATTTTGAAACCAACTGGCAGGTGAACATGTGGAAACATGCATAAATCGGAGTAGGAGAGACTCTTCTGACCACTCAAACCCTGTATGTTCTTTAAGTTTTGCTCTAGGCTTCTCATTTTCCGAACCATTTCTTCCTGTTCGGGGTTTCTCATTATTCTTTCCTGACCCATGGGAGACTCATGTTGCGAGTGCTGAGGATAAGAGTTTTGCTTGGGCACTGTTGGATGTGCCGTAGTGGAGATTGGGGGTGCAGCGAACATTGTTGGCTGTGACCTTGAATCCGACGCCTGGGGGTTATCCACAGAAGGCATTTCGGGGCCATTGGACGACATTAGAAGGTGGCCACATGGGAAGAGTGAGTTGGACACCAAGATGTTGGGAAGCTCATCTGAACTGGGAATCAACTCAGAAAAACCAGGGATTACACTTGGCGGTTCCCTACCGTTGGACGACGCGTCCTACATTTCCAACATGCGGCGACACAACATTCTGTTTTCTGCAGCAGTTGCTGATTTCGGCTGCGGAATAGCCGATGACGGGCTATCCTCAGAACCGACGATTGTCAGATTACCGACAGAGGCCATCTCTACCTTTGGACCTTGTGAAGGATGGGAAACCGGATTACCAACAAAACCAACCACCAAAACCTTTGCTTTTTTGCACACCAAACAACCTTGTTAGTTTTGAGACATTTAACATATAGGAAATCACATGTTGGGATGCAATGCACCTAACATTTAAACACTTCTACCATGTGTTTGAACGACTGCGTGTATCATCCCGGCCTTTAAATGTCCCATTCCATTTTTGTCTCTCCTTCTTTTTTTGCATATCTCAATTTTCTTTTTCTTTCTCTTTTGCTATTTTCGCTCTTTGTTTTTCTCAGTTATTTTTGTCACACTTCTACTTGTTTTTTTTTGTTGCTCACTCTATTTTTGTTGTTTTCTTTTTCTCTCACTCTTTGTTTTCGCTATTTTTCGCTTTTTTCTTTATTTTTCACTCAATTTTCTTTCTCTCCTTCCTTTTCTTGTTAATTTTTTTACTCAATTTGTCTATGACTATGATCGAATCCGATGGGGATTGCCTACGTATCATGACGCCGCATGAATCGGATCTTGCATAGTTCGGGAAGATTGAGAATAGAGTAAATAAAGCTAACTCTTTTTTTTTTTGAATTTCGTTCATTTTATTTTATTGTTTTTGAATTTTTGAAAGAAAAGCTTTAAAAGAAGAAAGAAAATATTTTTTGGCTTTTTTTTACGTTTTGATTCAAATGTTTGAAAGAAAGACTTCTAAAAGAAGGAAAAATATTTTTGTTTTGAATTTTGATTTGACTTTTTCTTTGAAAATTTTGAAATGAAGACTTATAAAGAAGAAAGAAAATATTTTGGAATTTTATTTTTTTCTTAAAATTTTATTTTTTTTTATTTTTGTTTTCGAAAGAAAAACTTTAAAAGAAAAAGGAAATATTTTTGGATTTTGTTTCTGAGTTTTTTTTTTATAGAATTTTTGGAAGAAACACTTCTATAGAAGAAAGAGAGTATCTTCTTTTTTGAATTTTTGGGAAAAATACTTCAAAATAAAGAAAAAAGTATTTTGGATTTTGATTTTTGATTGATGATTTTTTTTTTTTGAGATTTTTAAGATAGAGACTTCTTAAAGAAAGAATATATTTTTGAATTTTCGCTTTTTGATTTTTTCTTTTTTCTAGTTTCTGGGCAAACATCTTCTAAAAGTGGAGAAATTGTTTTGAATGATAGACCTCTAAAAATTCCTTTTTTTTTTCTTGTGTTTTGAACTTTGAGAATTTTAAAAGTAAGAAGAAATTATTTTTGTTGAATTTCAATCATTTTTCTATTTTTTTCTTTCTTTGAAGAATAAAGAAAATATTTTTGGACTTCGAATGTTGCCTCTACATTTTCAAAAGAGGGATTTTTTAAGAAAGATAAAGATTTTTTTTTTTGGATTTTTGTTTTCTGAATTTTTTTTTTTTGGAAAAATATTTCTGAAGGACATGTTTGATTTTGAGTATTGATTGATTTTTTTTTTTTTCATATGAAAGACTTTGAAAGAAGGAAAATATTCTCTCTCTTTTTTGGGTTAAAAAAACTTTTTCTTTCTTCTTATTATTTGGGATTTTCTAAGGAGGAATTTAAAGGAATATATGTTTGAATATTTTGAAAATTGGGGTCTCAAAAAAAGACTTTTCTAAAGGAGGAAGGATGAATATATTTTTGAGATTTGTTTTTGTTTTTTGAAATTATTTTTGGGTTCTAAAACTTTTTTTTATCTTTTATTTGTTTGGAATTTCCTAAGAAAATACTCCTAAAGAAAGAATTAAAGAAAAATATTTTTTTTTTTTGGATTTTTTAAATAATGGGGTCGGGAACGATGAGGTTTGCCTACGTATCTCACATCCGGTGAGAATCAGACCTGCGTAGTTCGGCCAGTTTCGCTATAACTAAAGAAAATGATTTTGATTTATTTTGAACTTCTTTTGAAATTTTCTCCTCATTTTGACTCATTGGCAACTATTTTGAAATTATTTTTCTCCTTTTTTTTTTGAAATTTTTTTACAGAGTTTCGAGTTATTTTTCAAATACAGGGATTTTGAAATTCGTAAATTCTATCCTCCATCACTCTTGGTTTTTCTATATTTTTTTTCTTTAGCCGTCAACAAACAAACCGAGACAAATAATGCACGTATAGCAAGTAGGATGTATCAGGATTGTCTTTTTATTTCGGGTACACCTGTCCTAGACGGGCCCAACCCCTGTGTTGAGTCCCCTAAGTCAAAATGCACATGATGCAGATAATCGTTCCTACTAGGGATCCGGCATGAGGTTTTGTCATTCTAGGGTTTGAACCTGGGGGTTTTGTTCTAGACCTTGGCGGTTCAGCGGACAACCCGAGTCGGGGTGGGAGCGACGTACCGGTAGCACGAAAGGCTATCCGTCCTAGTGGCAAGTCCATCCCCGTATTTCTTACTTGGTATGACCTTAACAGAAATGCGGGCCACGCGAACGTGTGCACCAATTTTAGAATACTTAGAAGGGAGGCGTAAGAAGACAATTTAAGAAAGTAAAGGTACATTGCAATGCAATATGAGGGAAAAACTCAGGTCTCTGCCCGCAATTCCTATGTATGGAATGCAGTATGAGGGAAAAGCTCAAGTTTATGCCCGCAATCCCTGTATGCAATGCAGAATGAGGGAAAGGCTCAGGTCTATGCTCGCAATCCCTGTATGCAATGCAAAATGAGGGAAAGGCTCAGGTCTATGCCTGCAATCCCTGTATGCAATGCAAAATGAGGGAAAGGCTCAGGTCTATGCCCGCAATCCCTGTATTTATGCGTAATATAAAGTAAATCTCCAAAATAAAGTAGTTTAAGGGTTTGAGGAAAAACCAGTTGGAAATCTCGAAGAAAAATTATTAAATCAGTTTCAAAGAATAGTAACGATTGGAAAATCAGTTAGAAATCAATTTACCATGATAAATCTTAAGTTATTATGCAATTTAAATGATAACAGTAATAATAGAGTTGAAAAGGAAGCATTATGTAGAAAGAAATAAGGAACTTCAGTGAAAATATCCCGTGCACGCGCTCGTCACCTCACGTACACGGGGTTTTTATAGCAAAAACCAGGAAAAATGCCTAAGGAAAATTCTCCAACACAGAGTTAGGCAAGCCACTTACCTCAACTGTGCAAATCAACCGCTAATCACTCTCTTGCCACGAGTATCCAACTCCGGGTGGCCCAAATCTATTCAATTCGATGGGATAACGTAAATATAAATTCAGAAATCGAAATAACTAATTAATTCAGAACTAATACGCGAAATTAGAAAATTTGACCAAAACGCCCCTTGGGCCCACGTCTCGAAATCGGGAAAATTTTATATTTTCTGAACCCTTGTTTGCTCACGAGTCTAATCATATGAAAATCTCTCAAATCGGAGGTCAAACACCCAATCGAAACCCCAAAAAACGGTCTAGGAAGTTTCTTTCAATTTTTCCCCAATTTCAACTCAAAAATCTCGAATTTAAGGGTGAAATTTAAGATTAGGAACATGGGAAATAACCTATGGTGTATAGTAATCACTTACCTCGATTACCCAGGTGAAAATCCTCTCAAAGATCGCCTCTCCCGAGCTCCCAAGACTCAAAAATGGTGAAATAACATAACCCTCAGATTTTTGGAATATGAACAGGGATTTCCGCGCCTGCGGTCCCTTTTACCGCACCTGCGGAAAAGGTATCGCAGGTGCGAGTTTCACTTAAGCTGGACAGAGGTCGCGCCTGTCGGCCTTTTGTCGCTGGTCCGGCTCCGCGCCTGCAGAAACCCAATCGCACCTGCGGAGACTAGGAAGGCCAGGCCCAACCTCGCACCTACGGCTAGGGGGCCGCTATTGCGAGCTCGCACCTGCGGAATTTCCATCGCAGGTGGGGAAACACCAGAAGGAGCCTGGTTCAGCAATTTACCAGGTCTAAAATTCTTCCATTAAGCATCCGGAACAATCCCGAGGCCCCCAGGACCTCGACCAAAACCACCAACTGACCCCAATACCTCATTCCAACTTAGTCGAGCCTTAAAACACGTCCCATCATATCTTTAAAGACCCAAAAATGCATAGATTCAAGCCTAAGGATCATAGGGATTTTCAAGAATTCACCCCCGATGTCGAACCACGTCTAAACTCGTCCGAATGACTTCAAATTTTGCACACAAGTCATAAATGACATTCCGGACCTGCTGTTGCTTTCGGAATCCCATTCTGAGCCCGATATCAAAATCTCACCTATCGGCCGAAATCACCGAAATTCTAACTTTCGCCAATTCAAGCCTAAATCTACGTCTGGCCTCAAAAACACATTCCGAACACGCACCCAACTCCGAAATCACTCAACGAAGTTAACGGAGTCGACGGATTTACATTCCGGATCCGTCTTCACACACCTCCCGCTCCGGCCCAACATCTAAAGTTAAAGCTCACCTTAAAGGACTATATGTCCAAAAACACTCCAATTTTCATCACTCAACGCTCTGACTCGTTCCATTAACCTAATAAGACATGGGAGACATAATTATCAGGGGATCGGGGCGCTAACTCTGAAAACGACCGGTCAGGTCGTTACATTCTCCCCCTCTTAAGAAAATCGTTTGTCCTCGAACGAGTATAGAAACATACCTGAAGCTGTGAATAGGTGAGGGTACTGACTCCGCATATCCTGCTCGGCCTCCCAAGTCGCCTCCTTGACCGGATGACCTCTCCACTGCACCTTGACTGAAACAATATCCTTCGATCTGAGCTTTATAACATGCCTGTCCAAAACGGCCACAGGCTCCTAAAAATATGATAGATCCTTGCCCAACTGGACTGAGCTGAAATCCAACACATGAGTCGGGTCACCATGATACTTCAGGAGCATGGACACGTGGAATACCGGATGAACACCTGCTAGGTTGGAAGGCAAGTCCAACTCATAAGAAACCTCCCCAACCCGCTGCAATATCTCAAAAGGGTCGATGAACCTCAGACTCAGCTTACCCTTCTTCCCAAATCTCATGACGCCCTTCATCGGCGATACCCGAAGCAAAATCCGATCACCATCCATGAATGATAAATCACGAACTCTCCGGTCCGCATAACTCTTCTGTCTGGATCGGGCTATGCGAAGTCTATCCTGAATCACCTTCACCTTGTCCAAGGCATCCTGAACCAAATCCGTACCCAACAATCGGGCCTCGCCCGGCTCGAACCATCCAACTGAAGACCTGCACCGCCTACCATATAAATCCTCAACGGCGCCATCTGAATGCTGGAATGATAGCTGTTATTATAAGCAAACTCTGCAAGAGGTAAGTACTGATCCCATGATCCTCCAAAATCAATCACACAAGCACAAAGCATATCCTCGAAAATCTGAATGGTGCGCTCGGACTGTTTGTCCGTCTGAGGGTGGAATGTTGTACTGAGATCAATCTGGGTACCCAACTCACTATGCAAGGCTCTCTAGAAGTGCGAGGTGAACTGAGGACCTCAGTCTGAAATAATAGATACCGGCACACCATGCAATCAGACTATCTCCCTCATGTAGATTTGAGCCAATCTCTCCGAAGAATATGTAGTCAATACCGGAATGAAATGAGCTGACTTGGTCAGCCGATCCACAATCACCCAAATAGCATCATACTTCCTCAGAGTCCGAGGAAGTCCGACCACAAAATCCATGGTAATCCGCTCCCACTTCCACTCTGGAAGCCTCATCTGCTGAAGTAATCCTCCCGGTCTCTGATGCTCACACTTGACCTGCTGACAATTGAGGCATCTGGCTACGAACTCCACTATATCCTTTTTCATCCTCCGCCACCAGTAGTGCTGTCTCAGATCCTGGTACATCTTCGCGGTGCCGGGATGAATGGAGTACCGCGAGCTATGGGCCTCCTCAAGGATCAACCTCCGCAGTCCATCTACGTCAGGCACACAAATACGGCCCTGCAGTCTCAACACACCATCATCATCTATGGTCATATCTCTAACACCATCCCGCTGAACTCTGTCCCGAAGAGATCGAAGGTCGGGATCATCATACTGGCACTCTCGAATGCGTTCATAAAGAGAAGATCGAGCAACAACACAAGAGAAAACCCGGTGAGGATCGGAAAGGTCCAACCTCACGAATTGGTTGGCTAAGGACTGAACATCCAAAGCTAAGGGCCTCTCAGCTGCATGAAGATATGCCAAACTACCCAAACTCTCCGCCCGGCGACTCAGGGCATCGGCCACCACATTGGCCTTCCCCGGATGGTATAATATGGTGATGTCATAATCCTTGAGTAGCTCCAACCACCTGCGCTGACGCAAATTGAGATCTTTCTGCCTGAATATGTGCTGCCAACTCCGGTGATCGGTATATATCTCATAGGGAACACCGTATATATAATGACGCCATATCTTCGTGGCGTGAACAATCACTGCCAACTCAAGATCATGAACCGGGTAATTTTTCTCATGTACCTTCAACTGTCTGGACGCGTAGGCAATCACCCTACCGTCCTGCATCAACATCGCTCCCAAGCCAATCCTCGAAGCATCACAATAGACTGGATAGGACCCCGAACCGGTATGTAGGACTAACACTAGAGCTGTAGTCAGGGCTGTCTTGAGCTTCTGAAAGCTCTCCTCACACTCCTCAGTCCATATAAAAGGTGCACCCTTCTGGGTCAATCTAGTCATGGGTGCTGAAATGGATGAAAATCCCTCCACGAAACGGCGATAATAACCAGCCAAACCGAGGAAACTGCGGATCTCGGTAGCTGAAGACGGCCTGGGCCAACTCTGCACTGCCTCCACCTTCTTCGGATCTACCTTGATCCCATCCGAAGATACTATATGGCCTAAGAATGCCACAGAATCAAGCCAAAATTCACACTTAGAGAATTTGGCATATAACTTCTTCTCTCTCAAGGTCTGAAGCACGGTCCTCAAGTGCTGCTCATGGTCCTCCTGGGACCGAGAATATACCAGAATGTCGTCAATGAACACAATGACGAAAGTATCAAGATGAGGCCGAAATACGCTGTGCATCAGGTGCATGAAGGCTGCTGGGGCATTGGTCAGCCCGAATGACATAACAAGGAACTCGTAGTGACCATATCTAGTCCTGAAAGCAGTCTTCAGGATATCCGACTCCTGAATCTTTAACTGATGATAGCCCGAATGAAGGTCAATCTTGGAGAATACCTTGGCACCCTGTAGCTAGTCGAACAAATCATCAATGCGAGGTAACGGGTACCTATTCTTCACTGTAACCTTATTCAACTGCCTGTAGTAAATGCACATACACATCGATCCATCCTTCTTTTTCACAAACAACACTGGAGCACCCCAAGGTGATACACTGGGCCTGATGAACCCCTTATCAAGCAATTCCTGCAACTGTTCCTTCAACTCCTTCAACTCAGGAGGAGCCATGCGATAGGGAGGAATGGAAATAGGCTGAGTGCCAGGCAATAAATCAATGCTAAAGTCAATGTCTCTGTCGGGCGGCATACCCGGAAGGTCAGCTGGTAAAAACATCGGGATAATCCCTCACAATTGGGACTGAATCAATTGTAGGGTGTCGGCACTAACATCTCTCACATAGGCCAAATAAGCATCACACCCCTTTGCAACCATCCGCTGAGCCTTAAGAAAAGAAATGACTCGACGAGGAGTATACTCTAGTGAACCCTTCCACTCTAACCCGGTAATCCTGGCATAGCCAGCGTCACGGTCTTGGCGTGACAATCAAGAATAGCATAGTGGGGCGACAACCAGTCCATGCCCAAAATAACATCGAAATCTACCATACTGAGTAATAATAAATCAGCCCTGGTCTCAAAACCACTGATAGAAATCAAACACGACCGATATATGCGGTCCACAACAAGAGAATCTCCCACAGGAGTAGAAACATATACGGGGGTACTCAAAGAATCCCGAGATATCCCCAAATGAGAGGCGAAATAAGATGATACATATGAATATGTGGAACCTGGATCAAATAATACCGATGCATCCCTATGACAAACGGGAACAATAACTGTGATAACCGAGTCTGAAGCAATGGCCTCGGATCGAGCTGGAAGGGCATAGTATCTGGCCTGACCTCCCCCTCTAGGACGACCTCGTCCTCCCCGACCTCCACCTCGAGCTGCATGAGATGGTGGGGAAACAACTGCGGCTGGATGTATGGCTGGGGGACCTGGTGGCAGACGTGGTACCTGATAAGTCTCTGGTGGTGCACCCCTCCTAACTCTAGGGCAATCCTTGATCAGATGACGAGGGTCACCACATCCAAAACAACCCCTCTGAGGGCGTGGCTGCTGAATCTGAACTAGCATGCTGGACTGGCCGGTGATAGCACCTCGAGCAGGAGGCGCCTGAGATACTGGTGGTGCATAATAAGGCTCCCGAGGTCTAGGAGGTGCTGGAATACCACTGGCTGCTGGAAGAGCTGAATGTACCGAGCGACTCACAAAACCCCTACCATAGCGTGCTGCTGGTGCACGAGATCCTGAGAAATGACCCATCTCTCGAGACCTCTTGGCCTCTCTGTCCCAGGTCAGCATACTCTCAATCCTCCTAGCAATGCTCACGGCCTGCTGGTAAGTGATATCAGTCTCCAACTCCCTGGCCATACTGGTACGAATGCTAGGATGGAGTCCCTCGATAAAACGGCGAACTCTCTCTCTGACAGTAGATACCAAAGCTGATGCATGTCGTGCCAATTCACTGAACCGGACCGCATATTCTGACATGGTCATAGTACCCTAGCATAGCTGCTCAAACTCCGCACGCCAAGCATCCTTGAGACTCTGAGGGACGAACTCAAGTAGAAACATCTCAGAAAACTGAGCCCAAGTAAGTGAGGCTGCCTCGTCCGGACTACTAAGCTCAAATGCACGCCACCACTGATAGGCTGCTCCTCTCAGCTGAAAAGTAGTGAAAGAGACCCCACTCGTCTCCACAATACCCATGGTACGAAGGATGCGATGACACTCCTCAAGAAAACCCAGAGCGTCATCTGAAGCTAAACCGCTGAACTCAGGTGGGTGGTACTTCTTGTACCTCTCAAGACGGAGCTGCTCAGACTCAGATGCAGCTGCTCTGGCCTCAGGCTGAACTGGAGCGGATGGAGGCATAGGAATATACTCTGGGACCTTCCCCATGTGAACCCTCTGCTCAAGAGTACGGGCTGCGGAAGTCTGTGCCCCTCCCCCGGCTTGGGATGTAGCCGGGGCTAGCGGAAGTAGTCCCGCCTGAGACTGAGTACTGAAAGCACTCATGAAGTGGGCCAAAGTCTCCTGGAGGGCTGGAGTGATAGTAGGGACCTCCGGTGCCCCTCCAACTGCAGCTGCTGGGGGATCCTCCTTCACTGCTCTAGCCGGTGCTCGAACTGCACCGCGTGCTCGTCCCCTGCCCCGACCCCTGCCTCTAGTGGCTCTGACTGGGGGCTCGGGTGCCTAATCATCGGTACGTCCGGTGCGAGTGCAAACCATCTGTAAGAAAGAATAGAATAAAGTTTAAGAATTTTGGTAGTAGTAATCAGCACGAGAAGGGATTCCAAGAAGTATGATCTTTCTTAACAGTTACATAGCCTCTCGAAGATAAGTACGGATGTCTCTGCGCCGATTCGCGAGACTCTAATAAACCGTCTTGTGATGTTGTGATTCCTATGAACCTAGAAGCTCTGATACCAACTTGTCACGACCCAATTCTCCCTCTGACTGAGTCTCATGACGGCACCTAGTCTAGACGACTAGGAAAGCCTATACCTTAAGCGAAAGTTAGATAAAACAGGTAAAATAACAGTAAGTGAAATAAATCATAGTAAAGTCGACGCCGCTCGGCATTAACAGTTACTTTACCCAGAACCCGGAATATCACAATACATCACAAGCTACTCTACTGCTCAATATGTACAACTGGATAGAAAAGACCGTATAGTTTCATCTACAAGTACTACAACTTCAAGATAGGAAGGGGACTCGGAGATCTGCGGACGCTGCAGATTATACCTCGAGTCTCCTGATACTGCTGCTGCTGGCTAGCTTGATACCGCGTACTAGGACCTGGATCTACACATGGGAAAAACATGCGCAGAAGGGCGTGAGTACTCCACATTCGGTACCCAGTAAGTGCCAAGCCTAACCCCAGTCAAGTAGTGACGAGGTCAGGTAGAGGCCCTACTGAGGTTTGCAAAGTAACAGATATAGAGAACAAGTAAGTAAAGCAGGTGATAATCGACAGGGATTATGAGTAAAGGCTAGCAAGAAACGGTATAATCAAATGCTCGGATCAACGCAATATATATATAAAGCTCTGTAACAAGTAAAGGTACATTGCAATGCAATATGAGGGGAAAGGCTCAGGTCTCTGCCCGCAATACCTATGTATGGAATGCAGTATGAGGGAAAAGCTCAAGTTTATGCTCGCAATCCCTGTATACAATGCAGAATGAGGGAAAGGCTCAGGTCTATGCTCGCAATCCCTGTATGCAATGCAAAATGATGGAAAGGCTCAGGTCTATGCCCGCAATCCCTGTATTTATACGTAATATAAAGTAAATCTCCAAAATAACGTAGTTTAAGGGTTTGAGGAAAAAAACCAGTTGGAAATCTCGAAGAAAAATCATTAAATCAGTTTCAAAGAATAGTAACGATTGGAAAATCAGTTAGAAATCAATTTACCATGATAAATCTTAAGTTATTATGCAATTTAAATGATAACAGTAATAATATAGTTGAAAAGGAAGCATTATGTAGAAAGAAATAAGGAACTTCAGTGAAAATATCCCGTGCACGCGCTCGTCACCTCATGTACACGGGGTTTTTATAGTAAAAACCAGTAAAAATGCCTAAGGGAAATTCCCCAATACAGAGTTAGGCAAGCCACTTAGCTCAACTGTGCAAATCAACCGCTAATCACTCTCTTGCCACGATTATCCAACTCCGGGTGGCCCAAATCTATTCAATTCGATGGGATAATGTAAATATAAATTCAGAAATCGAAATAACTAATTAATTCAGAAATAATACGCGAAATTAGAAAATTTGACCAAAACGCCCCTCGGGCCCACGTCTCGGAATCGGGAAAAATTTATATTTTCTGAACCCTTGTTCGCTCATGAGTCTAACCATATGAAAATCTCTCAAATCGTAGGTCAAACACCCAACCGAAACCCCAAAAATTGGTCTAGGAAGTTTCTTTCAATTTTTCCCCAATTTCAACTCAAAAATCTCGAATTTAAGGGTGGAATTTAAGATTAGGAACATGGGAATTAACCTATGGTGTATAGTAATCACTTACCTCGATTACCCAGGTGAAAATCCTCTCAAAGATCGCCTCTCTCGAGCTCCCAAGACTCAAAATTGGTGAAATAACATAACCCTCAGATTTTTGGAAAATGAACAGGGATTTCCGCGCGTGCGGTCCCTTTCACCGCACCTGCGGAAAAGGTATCGCAGGTGCGGGTTTCACTTAAGCTGGACAGAGGTCGCACCTGCGGGCCTTTTGTCGCTAGTGCGGCTCCGCGCCTGCGGAAACCCAATCGCACCTGTGGAGACTGGGAAGGCCTGGCCCAACCTCGCACCTGCGGCTAGGGGGCTGCTCTTGCGAGGTCGCAC
Organism: Nicotiana undulata; assembly: GCA_005239495.1. NCBI lineage: Eukaryota > Viridiplantae > Streptophyta > Magnoliopsida > Solanales > Solanaceae > Nicotiana > Nicotiana undulata. The sequence continues at coordinate 93,033 of ML262896.1, forward strand.
CTGCGGAAATTCCATCGCAGGTGCGAAACACCAGAAGGAGCCTGGTTCAGCAATTTACCAGGTCCAAAATTCTTCCGTTAAGCATCCAGAACAACCCCGAGGCCCCCGGGACCTCGACCAAAACCACCAACTGACCCCAACACCTCATTCCAACTTAGTAGAGCTTTAAAAACACGTCCCATAACATCAAAATACCCAAAAATGCATAGATTCAAGCCTAAGGATCATAGGGATTTTCAAGAATTCACCTCCGATGCCGAATCACATCTAAACGCGTCCGAATGACCTCAAATTTTGCACACAAGTCATAAATAACATTCCGGACCTGCTGTTGCTTTCGGAATCCCATTCCGAGCCCGATATCAAAATCTCACCTATTGGCCGAAATCGCCGAAATTCTAACTTTCGCCAATTCAAGCCTAAATCTATGTCTGGCCTCAAAAACACATTCCGAACACGCACCCAATCCCGAAATCACTCAGCGGAGCTAACAGAGTCGACGGATTTCCATTCCGGATCCGTCTTCACACAGCTCCCGCTTCGGCCCAATTTCTAAGGTTAAAGCTCACCTTAAAGGACTATATGTCCAATAACACTCCAATTTTCATCACTCAACGCTCCGACTCGTTCCATTAACCTAATAAGACATGGGAGACACAATTATCAGGGGATCGGGGCGCTAACTCTCAAAATGACCGGTCAGGTCGTTACAATAACATTTAGCACATTTGAGCGCACAAAACACAGTAATCTCACAAATTGAGAAAGCCAAGTAAAATCACATAAAAGCTCGAATTCTTGAACCCAGAACCAGAGATTATGGGTTCTTATCCCCAGCAGAGTCGCTAGAGCTGTCACACCTCCTTTTTCACCTGTAAGGGTAATAAGGGAATTTTTCCACTTTAAGTGACATTATTCGATTTTGGGATTTATTTATTTGTTTTCAGAGTCGCCACCCGGATTTTTTACAGTATTCCGGGACACCATTTATTTTTGTTAAAATCCCAATTCGAGGAATTATGACTCTGTTTTAATTGTCTGCGAATCAAAAATCCGAATAAGGAATTCTGTTAACCCGAGAGAAGGTGTTAGGCATTCCCGAGTTCCGTGGTTCTAGCACG